>NW_019775525.1:375767-420436 GCF_001039355.2 Lingula anatina
TTTTTTTCAATTACATTGATTTACAGTTTATTGAGTTGGCAGTATTTTAGGATGCGCTAATTAATACTATTGACTAACCCTGACCAAAGATTTGCTATGCAATATTACTTTTTCAGGGGAGATGTAGTACTATGCAGATCTCCAGTGGATCCTAGAACATTGGTAATGAAACGAGTCACTTTGATTGAAGGTGATGTGTTGGATAAAACTTCAACTTCACCTTTTCTAGCTAAGGTAAGAATGCATTAGAACATAGTCGAGATAAGGATGCTAAAACAGTACTTATATTATATAACCATTATATATGTTGTTATAATTTGGAAAGTAAGAGAGATATAGCTTCAGATATAACTCTTCATTTTTGCAGAAAAAGTACCATAAAATGAATTTTCTCATACATACCAGTGGTTAATGAACCCATTCCGATACTAGTTTGTTTTTTTTTCTTTTATAAGATTAAGATTTTTGTAAAAATTACTGAAGAGATTATTATAAAGGGTGTGCACAATCTCACAATATCCATCGAAATCTTGGGTAACCTATTTTAAAATGGTGGGAAGACAAAGACAACAGAACATGACAAAGATAATGGTGCAGCAGGATCCAGAGAGTGTTTCATGTACATCAACTGTCATATTACTTTTATAAGCACACGTTTAAATATGCATGTCTGACCAGCATATCAAAGTTCAGCAGCTTGACTAACTTCCCTCTGGTATTAACTTCATTTTACTTCTTGTTCAGCTTCCTGGTAACTTAAAAACTATCTGTTTTCTTTGTTTTTACATTTCTGGATCTGGGATTACTTTTGTCTCTTCAGGTGCCCACAGGTCATGTATGGTTAGAGGGGGATAATACAGAGCAGTCTAAAGACTCTAATGACTATGGTCCTGTACCATATGGGCTTCTCCAAGGAAAAGTCTTGTTGAAGGTACAGTAGATGTAGGAGCAATGTGTTTTGTTGCTAGTTACAAGAGCCAAACCATATTTCTGTTTTAGTCAAAATTAGTCATAATCTGTTCAGACATTATGTGTTGTTAAAGTGCAAGTTAAATACCGAAAAGAAGTGGAGCCGAGGTAGTTATAGATATATTTATATGCATATATATATCCCTGGATGATATAGTAATTTTCACATGAAAGTTATTATGGAAGTGAAGATTGTTAAAATTTTCAAGAAACTTAAAAAGTCTTTTATGAATTTTTTGTTGTTGATGTTTTATGTTGTTTGTTGCTTGGTTGTTTTATTTATGTATTCATGTATGTACCAGTTTTGCTGTCTAGCTTTTTGGTAAATTGCATTTGTATTATTTTATTCAGGTATTTCCTATAAACAGGTTTGGACTACTAAAAGACAAATGCCTGGATTGAACAGCCGTGTCCTTGCCCCTGTGTATGGAACTCTCACAAGAGGAGCTGTGCAATCACTTTGGTTTGGATGTGTCAGAAAAAGGAACCAAAGACATAGCACTGTGCTGTGGTCTCAGTTTGGAATTCTCGAAACAAGGACTGCCATCACTTCATTTGTCTGCCAACCATCAAAAGAAATATTGTACTTGGCACCTTAACTGTGATATTCCAATGAAAAGGATTTGAAAAGGCAAGGTTATTGAGTCCTTCAGTAACCTTTTGGATTTAGGGATTTTCTTCAGGCCCTGCACAATTGGCTATTACTGGACTAGCTTGGTGCTACCTGTGTACACATGTTGAGTCAGATGTTATATTTGGTAGTGTGAGTCCATCTTTGATTAAGCCTTTGACTTTTGTATTAATATTTTCAGTACTTGTTTAAATCAGATTCTTAAAACCACTATTGTGTCAGTGACATTCTCAGCTTTGTTATTTTAATTTTTTTTCAGCAGCCTCAAATGATCTCTCTGATTCAATCACCATCTTTGCCAGTGTCAATTTGGTCTTGGAACTCGTTCTTTTGTCTCTTTCTTGATTCAAAATGTATGTCTATCAAACTCAGTTTTCCAATGATCACGGTTTTCAGATTCCATCAATTATACCTACTCATCTTGGTTCATTCAAGTGTATAAAATGTATGTTGTTTTTAACTCTGTGATGTACAGACCAGTAAATGAAATTGCAATGTTGTGTATACCACTGACTTCAAGTCTGTTTACGCTCGACATCATTAAAAGCACTGGAATACAATGATGAAGGTTGTAATTTAGAGAAATGAACAAAATTGGTTTAGAAAATAATTGTTTTGTTAAGGTGGCAATGATTTCTAAAGGGGATACAAGTAAGAGTGCATTCCCATAGATTTAGATCGATCCATCTAGATCGACCTAACTCCCTGGGGGGGTTCATGCTAAATTGCTGTCAGCCGAGCGCGCACGGTAGTTAATTATCCCCTTACAGCTTTTAGTAGGCGGGACAGACATTTAAGCCGGATAAGCTGACAGTAATCTAGTGAGACTCCCCACAGGGATAGATCGATCTAAAATCTGTGGGAATGGGGTCTAAGTGTCACAAACCTGTTCCAAGTGAAACTAGTGGAGTATTCCTATACGACAATGTCCATTTAGAGTATGAAATCCAGTCCAGATGTTCAGTAGACTAAACAATAATTTAAGAAGTGTACAGAATGTTAGTGAGAGTAGAATAAACAGCTAAATATTAAAATGATAAAGCTTTTTAGTACATTGCACAAAATTTAAGGCCAGTTTAAAATCTACTCCATTCAGCTATAAACTTTGAAAAGATACGTTTTAATAAGTTCTTTCATAAAATTGTCACAAGTCCTTGGAAGACCATTCTTATTTGCCTTTAGTTTTCTCACACAGTAGGATTAGAAGTGGCACAGACAGCCAACAATGTCAACATGTAACATCATAAGCTGAATTTTTTATTATATTATAGCTAATGACTTACACAAATAAATGTCTTTTTCAGTTTGCAGTTTTATTTCAATTTTGTATTAAAATAGTACATGTTGATACCTGGACTTGCAATACAAGACAGATATTGAAGCACCAAACACAAACTGAAATTCTTGGAATAATTATGTGTATTTAATTGATATTTTACAACATATTGGTTGAATAAGTACGTGTGAAATATCAGTAAATGTGGGGTTCAATTATAATTTATTATTATGAATTTGAACAAATCGTTTGACAAGTTAGTAATTTTAAGTGGGATAAATTAAAAATTTTATGCATGTTATTCATACAGTACTGAACTTAACGATCTATCGCTCAGTTGGCTAAAAGAAAGGATGTTTAAAATTCTGCCAAGTTCCTTTTTGGCACAAAAATACAAAAGATGAACGAAGTTAATTGAAGCTGACAAACATACATCTTAGAGCCTGCTTCAAACCAGAATTGGTAACAACATCAGTTTTGGCATGAAAAAAACTGTAAAACAATGAAGTTGAAATTAACTAGTTTTTCAGATATCCTGAAAGAACCTGTGATATAGAAAAAATACATGCTTAAAGGCAAAATCATGATAAAAATAAAATGCAAAATAAAAAGGCAATCCTCTTGGGCTTAATTTTAAACTTTACTTGCATTTTGTCCCAGAAATTACTGCAGAGAAGTAAAGTGACTTCCAAGATATTGAGAAAACTAGATAAAAACTGGAGGCAACAGGACAGACAAGTGATCATTATATACACAGGCCCATAACAATGAAATTGTACCCAAAACTGAATGTGCAATATTTTTTAGCAGTTGAATCAAATGCTACACAATATGCACATATTGCATGTAATTTATCGATACCTCTGCATTACACAATTAAAAAAGAATCTCAAAACACCCCTCCATTCTCAAGCTGACCACATCATGAAAGTGCTCTGCTGTAAAAAAATAAATGATAGCAATGCTTTGATCTAAATAACTTAAAAATGAACACTTAAGTGGTTTCAACTTAGTTTGAATTAAGATAACTGCTAATTTACTACATGTATACAGGCTTGTACAATGATAATTAAGGTTAACTTTTAAATATGATCAACTATATATTCTCATTTAATAGGTACAGTTACCAATTATCTACTAGATAAGAATGAACAGCACCAGAGTACATTGTTAATTGTTTAATAGATGTATTTGAAATTAATTATCCTGCAAAATAGCCATCACTAGTGGGCTTGATTTGGTCTTAAAGTGCAATTTAAGTTCACAAATAGTCTTACATGATCTTAAACCATGAGTAAGACTATTGCTGGTCTAACAGCCAATTGAGTTGTCTCCCCTTACACATTCTCCTATTGTGAGCAGAGGTGTCCTCTATTGTGAGGGGAGGTATCCCCCATTGTGAGGGGAGGAAACTGCTTGACCACTTAAGTAGATGTTAGATCATTTTTGATCTTAAAAGCAGATTCAGTCCATTTTAAGACTACTGCTGTAATGTTTAAGATCGTGTTAGATCACTTGTGAACTTAAATTGCACTTTAAGACCAAATCCAGCCCACTAGTGCATTCTGTACACCAAACTATATATGCTTGCTTTGTAAAGGCCCAAGTAATACCATTCAATGCATTAAGCTTAAACAAGTATCTTGCTGCATTTTCTGGTCCATTCTCAATTATAAGAAATATTATTCCTTACATTTGGCTAGAGTACTGGTCATGTATGTTTAACAGATACTAAAACAATTTACTAAGTTTTATACAATATGTTGCCTGTCTTTACATGTAGACGTGCATGCATGTACAACTAAGAGAATGGGCAACAAGATAACAATATATTGTTCCATATTGTTACTGGCACCTTTTACAACAAAAATGCAGAATGTGTAAAAGTGCTGCCTTTATGTGTGTGTGTATGTGTGTGCACGCGCGCACGTGTATTAGAATCACAAGTGCCCCTATACATTTGTATACATGTGCTAACAAGATAGCTCTTTGACTAGATATTGTGGGACTTACGAAATTAACTGTGGTACAATGTATCATCTTTGCTCAATTTTCTTCCTTAACTATTACTGCATGGTGAATTTTTCATCAACACATAACTTTTCCCAACCAGGGGAGGGGGGGGAGCAAGATAAAAAGTCTCATGGCACCCCTAGCCAAATTGTTATGATATCCTTAAACAATTACATACAAAACTATGTACAGTGGAGCCTCCAATGTAACATACATAAGTTTGGAAGGAAAACGCTCATTCAAAATACTTTTATAAAACTGCCTTTTTACATGCAATATCATTAATTACTGGAATATAGCTTGCAATGGGAGTTCATATATAGTCTTTGCAAAAAAAAAAAAAAGAATATAGTGACACTTGGATATATTTGTTGTAGTGAAGAATATAATTTACATAAAACTTAACAAGTGTTTATAAGTAATGTATATTTAACAAGTTAACAAGGAGGGTAAAAGTTATATACCATCACCATGTATATCATGCATTATTTTTCAACCGGTAAGCTTGTATCTCATATCAACAACTGTACGTAATTTCATAGATAATAATAAAATACTTGAACCTTTTGGGGTAACACTAGCTTACAGGTGTATCCAACCCTTCAGCACACGTGGATGTCTACTTGTTTATGAACCTATTTGGCACTTGGCAATTGTACTAATTTACACAATGGTGTACTTTTTCTCAAATTCTGGATAAAATATAATTTGTTCAGAGATTCAACTTGTGTCCAGTAGCATTTGCTTATAGTATAGTTGAAAATTTCATTATTATGAATTTCACACCTTACTACTTTTAGACATGCTAAGTTTTGCCTCAAGTCTTCTTGTTATCGTTGCAAGAAGACCATTGTGAACTTCCTGCCCCTCAGTCTTCTGGCTGTGAATCAGCTTCCGGAAACTCTCGTTGGATTTTAGAAGCTGTGCCATATTTTGGAGGATGTAACCTTCACAGTACTTCACAAGTTCATGAGCAGAAAAAAGCTAAAAGGAAAATAACATTAATTATATAATTTGAAATGATCTATAAAAAAATCTAGAAGTAAATCTACATGTTATACACCATTAGTTTTTTACGCGTATATACAAATAAAACTGATTAACCTGAATCATATTTTGAAAAAAACTAAATTATATAAATGTAAATTAACTAGTTTTGTAAAGACTTAACTGGTACATTACTCTAATTATTATATTTCATTAAAAAATAACTGGATTTTTTCAGTGCTTACTTTGGCATGTTTGTATATGGCACAACAGTTGTCTACACTCAGTCTATGTGACATAAGGACCTCACAGTGTCGCTGAAGACCCTCCAGTAGGAAGAAGTTTGCAGCACCCAACAGCTAAAAAATATAATAAAAAGTCACATATAAGTGTAAGCTCAAACTATGCTTTGTACACTATATCCAAAAAAATAATCTTCATAAATCATTTACTCTTAAAAGCTCACTAACAAATAAAAATTAATGTTCACTATCATGGTAACTTTATAAGTCAATCAATAAGTAAAGGCCAGAAACTGTGACTTGCCTCAAAAACATCCTTGGCATTAACTTTGAGACACCCTACACTGCCACCATTATACAAGTACTGCATCACAAGCTACAATAAAAACAGTCTTTGTAAAATCATTGTGGTTCTTATTTAGTAATATTTTCATCTGAAAATGTAAAAGAGTCAAAACTATACAAAATATACAAATGGTAATTACAAATGGTTTACATACAACCCATACATACAGAACCATTCATAACTGAAAAGCTAAGAAAACTCGTTGCCCTACTAAATTTTGGTATCAACAGATACTTCTCTATAATTTGAAAATAAGAAATAAACTTCCAATCAAATATTAAACCCTTTGCTTGTTTTCAAACTTTTAAAAAGTATCATGCATACCTCAAATATATGATAACTAATATCATTAATCTCAATTATTGCTGGACCACCATCGGCACCCTTTTTGCTGGACATCATCATGGTCTTGAACCTGTTGGATGCGTTAGCCAGAATGATCTTGTGTGCGTAGAATGGTTTGTTGTCTATCATGAACTTTATATCTGACATCTCTGGATTATTGATGTACCTTGAATCTAAAGAGAAATAATTCATGTCATTTCAACTGTATGCTACAGGGGTGAGTTGTTCAGTTTAAATTTTATGATTTTTAATTCTTATGATTGCAGCCTCTATTGATACAAAAAAAACCCCATTATGTTATAAATTAACAGCACAGGATATAAAGTTCACTGCCCGATGCAAGTTGTATGAAAAAGAAAAAGAAAAAACTACTTGCACCAGCAAGAAATAAGAACATTTTCAAGTATCAACATTTTATCTATATAAATCTTCAAAGACTATAAATATCTTACCAATTTGTGTTGGAGTAGCAGGCCTCAGTTCCTGTATAATTGGCAATGGAGCTTTCCCATACATATTTGAGAAGATACGGGCCAGTTCTTCACTTGACACATCATTCTGTCATAAAAGATAATGTACATGTTTATAGCCAACTACAAGATTTTTAAGTGATAAAACTGAAGAACCACAAAGTCAATCTTATCTATACATTTTCATTACAACAATAATATGCTGTTCTCATTTTTCATACTCATTGCTATCATGCACCTACCTTACTACTTCTAAAGATATCAAACATCAAGGGAAGTGTTTCCTCCAGAAATTCTTCTTTGTTTTCTTCATATCGGATGCTGCTGAAATCATTGACCAGACACTGTACAATGGCCTTCCTTCTTGTAGCATGTGCAGTGTAGATACTTTGTGTCCAAGTGTGAATTGTCCATGGGACACCTGAAATAATTAACAAAAATATCTGTGATGTAAAACTGTGCAGTGGATATTTTTACTACTTACAGAATGGTAAATATATAGATTCCTGGTGAATGTAATCAACTAAGTTGGGACATATACAAGACGTTAATAGTTGATCTTATGGCAGGGGTGAGACTTTTGGGCTCCCAAAAAGTTAGAAATCTGCAGAGTCGGAAAAATCTCATTACTGTTGTAAGCACCAACACCACCCAAAAAGTCAGAAATCTGCCCAGTCTCATCCCTGTTATAGGCTTTGTTACAATGGACCTTTGATTAAATTTGTATCACTGATTTTACAATAACATCCTTGTTTCAAATCTGAAAGACTTTTTTACAAATGACTTATATATGTATGCATGCACAACTTGTGAAAATGAGTTAAGCTTGTGATTTATTTGATCTGATTTACAACACAAGAAAACTCAAACCCACTTTCCAATGACAAAATAACTGAAATTTCTATTTACCCATTCCGCGCAGTTCCATAGCAATGTCCAGATAGCCATTTTCAGCTCCATTATACATGGACTCCTGTAATCATACAAATATACATATCTCAATGACATATGAAAATCCAATGAGAAAAATTTTAAGTGCCATTATTTTTGCAGTCATCAATAAGGGCAAAAAGCCATTAGCCTACTGAAACAATACAGGCTTGTTTAGAAATGGTGAGGGGAGCCTTAAAACTGCAGCCCTGTGTTTTAAATGCAGGGCAGTTCTGAAATAACAATGTGAAATGTTTCTACTAAATATTCACAAACACGGAAGTGAGTATGCTATAAGTAGTCAAATACTATGTCCTCAAAATTGGATTATCTCTAACCTGACAGGGCAATCGATCTTTTGGAATAAATGAACTACAGTCAAAGATTCATTAGCCATTTAACTTTGCATGATTGGACTTATCAGAAATAAAAGACATTTGTGCTATGGAAAAACTACACAACCACAATGTACGTCAGTTAATTTGTCCCAATGTTAGAATGGTACGGTTAAAGGTACCCTCCTTTGAGATTACAATAGCTGTCAATATACAGAAATTTATGGTACCATCTCTTTAGGATGCACTGGTAATAAATGTCCTCAAAAATGTCAATGGTGCAAACATAACATGCCATTACATGCTAAAACACCACAACAATGCAAGAGTACGAGTCAAGCACCAACATTACTATTAAAACCACAACAATGTACATTAGAAACCACACAGTAGGAAGCAGTTAGAAGAGATGAATGAAAGAATTATATTGGAAAAACAGTATACAGTGAAAAGATTTTCAAAAATGCTTGGTAGAGACAGGAAATAAGACATTGTTTATCAGATTATTAAGTGATGCTCATGCAGTATTTTGGATGGCCTATCAAACAAAATTGCTTTGTGGTTCTCAGAAGAGCTAGAATCTCATGCCAGTGTCTCATCAATTTACCAACACCCCTTCCCCCATCTTTCCAGAGAGGCACCCTGAATGACATAGAGCAGACATTTTAATGTTAACCTTTAAAAGCCCTGCATCCTGTCTTCTAGAATTATAAAGAACATTTTTTTTCTTTTACACTGGTGATATAGCAAATGGAGTTCTAAATTCTGAGCAGTGTTAACGTTGAATATGAAAAATTGGTGTAGACATGAGTCAAATATGAAAGATAAGTATGAGACTAGTTAGTGTGTTAGCAATATTATCAAGAGAAGCTGAAACAGAAAAGAAAAACTTAGTTAGGGACACAATAAGGCATTAGTACCACTGTAGTGAACACATTAAGACAGCATGCACAGATAAAACTCCATGTCTGTTCACCTGAAAAGAGCGCAGCTGAAATTTGCCTAGTGAAGTATTGGTTTTCTTGTTGCTACAATTGTTGTTTAACTTGACATCCTCGTATATGACTTCATCTATGCACATATATATGTTTTCTGTCATGGGATTGATAAATGTCTGGAAATAAAACAATTTAATCACCTATGATTGGTTTCTAACATCTATAATATATGTTTTGAACAACATAATTGGAAAAAATGCACCAAAATTTGCAACTATTTAACTTCTAAGATGGTTAAAATTGATTAAATAATTGGTTACTTTGAATTTCTTTATCGACAAGTAATTTTTCTGAAAAGTATTTGCACTAAATTTTTTGTCATTTTTAAAAACATATATACCACTTCATTTTGCTTCACAACAACGAAATGCATAATCCTTTCAGAAATGAACTTTTAGCTAGAAGGACTAGTCTATCATTATCATCATCATTACAGCACTTTATTAATACTCAGCTGAGAAGACATACTTTGTTAAATGTAAATGCAAACATCAAAGCTTTAAACCACCTTAACAAGATTCCTACATGGCAGTTGGCGGCAGTTGTGAATTAAAATGACTTTTTGCTACAGTTAATCGTACATTTAACTGCATTTGATACAAAAGAGGGTCACTCAACTAGTTTTTCAATCAAAAATAGACTACTTTGTCTTGAAAGTGCTTTTTAAAACCAATTAATGACTGGCAGGGCAGAAAAAAATCTTTCCTATTCCTATGTTCACAGGTAAAAACATAACAATAATGTCTGAGGGTCGGAGGAGGAAATCCATCAAGTCTTCAACAACACTCATCACTTGTAAAATAGGAAAAAATTACAATCAGATATAAAGATGTTTGCATGACAGTTGCTCATTTTCTTTCCTTACCTGCTCTGAATGGCTTTGAATACGGTCAATGTGTCTATTGTCACAGTGATTAGTGTTTGGCATGGTTCCTTCCGCCAAGATTTCTTCCAAGGACAGAATATCTGATGTTTGTGGCTTGAAAGGAGATGTGAGTAACCGAGATAACACATTCCTGAAATGAAATTAAATGGCCACTACAGTTGAAAGTGTAACAATCTAATAAAAAGGGTCAATTTCAAGGAGATAAAGTTTGACGAGTCATGACATGTGTAAACAGCTCACAACCCTGACGTACTGTACACCACATTATAGATGATAAATACAAGTGACCATTGTTTTTTTTATTTATACCTAGAAATTTTGTAACAACACTTTCACTCAACGTTATGATGACTCAGGATATACTCAGAAATTTAATGCAGTTTATGATAAAGATCTACTGTGTCCATAGATGACCACTGTTTCATTATAATTCCAACTTGGATCAATGTCACCACGTTGTTTTGATGACTCATAGAGCTGTTAACATTGTGGAAATCATTGACACAGTTTTTTATTCTATGTCTATGATGAACACAATGTGGTCATTGTTATGTTAATTATAAGGTGAAAAATTCTTTCATTTATGCAGCCAGACTAAACACAGAAGTATGGTATATGCTTCCCATAAACAATGATTTACAGAAAGGATGAGTTGTTAAAACAATTAAAACATACGCATCAAGGAGATGATCAGCTAAAGAGATTTTATCATTATATATTTTTATTCGCTTCCCTTTCACTTATTTTTTCCCCAAAATCTTCAGTTGTAAATGTTGCTGAAATATTTCAAGAATGAAGAAAGATGAGATAATTAGGAAGAACGAATTTCATGTCCTAGTTCTACAATGTTACAGATGGTTCAGATATACTGATCATTTCTGTTAAAGTTATTGTCCATCCCCATTGATCTTGTTCAATTTGCAAACATGCAGTTTTGTTCTCAGTGCCTCAATTGACACTTTAACAATATAAATCAAGACATCCATCAGAACATTTACGATGGAACTGATGTTCCAACACAAACAACATGATGGCAATTCTGGTGTTGTGACAAAACTCATCTGCTGCAGACAAATATCTTTATGACTTTGGATGAGATGTCCAAACAATATAAGGTTCCATCTAGGGCTAATGAGAACAAACTCTCTGACCATTTCTTTAAGACGATTTTAAAAAAGATTAAAATGCTCTCAGGGTAATAGTCAAAGAGGAGTAAAAAACAGCAACCAATGGAATTTTAAACATAACTGAGAAATAAAATATTTATAGTTAAGCTATAAGAACCAACAATTAATGAGCCAATCAAATTTTACTTTGAATAGTAATATGAAATTTTATCACAAACATAATTTGGAGAAAATGAGATGGCAACAAAAGCCAATAACAGAAATAATTAGAATTTGAAATTTTATTTGCCGTGTTTTACTAAAAATAAACTTGCAAAATGCACTTTTAGGAACAAAATGACTTATTCAGAATATGAGATTTGAAGCCAAAATGGTTCTTAGTTGTGTTAGTTTTTGAGAAATACTGACATTGATATTTCTTCTTTTCTACTAGGATCCAGTTTCCAGATGTAATAAAAAACTACAAACACAACTTACATGTGCCCATGGCTAGCAGCCATTGTAAAGGCATCATTATAGCTCCCTTGCGTTGAGTCCTTGAAAGAAAGTTCTGATTTCTGGTAAGTTGGGAGAAATGGGTCAGCACCATGAATCAGCATTAAATTCACCAGCTCATAATGGCCTAAAAGCAGAAATGAGGATCAAATTGAAGTATTATCTTTTAACGGGTTAAGAGTAAAGTTAGGCTAATCCAATATATACATGGCAGATTAAAGATAAATAAGCATAAAATAATTTAACGCATAAATTGTGTGGACAAATTTCGCTAGCATCACAGGTAAAATTAGATAAACGAAAAAGTCATACTAAAAAAGATAAAGCTCTGGCAATTTTGCAAACAAAATTTTCCAACTGATCACTGAACATAGAAGAAGTAGAGCATGACACATGCAATATCAGCAATGAAAATGTACAAATACCAAAAAATTTCCCTATCATCACTGCAATGAAAATGGTCACAAAACTTGGTACCAAGTGGGGACAGAGACGACATTTAGTGTCATCGTTTTGTGTTACAAACCTGAACTGACTGGGTAAAGAAAGGTGTACAAGGTCTGCCTGTCCTGACACATGGCTGCATGATATCACATTTTTATGTAGTTGTAATGTTGTACTATTTTCTTATATAACAAAAAGCAGACTAAGTGCATTTAGAGCTATTTGCTTTGTTTGAAAAGAACTATGATAATGGTTACTAGGTTTGTTTTAATTGGACTTTCATCTAACTTGTTACAAAATTGACAAGTGCACTACTTTTTCATAATAAAAACCTTTGCCTTTAAAAAAACTCTTAATCACTTCTTCGCTTACCACCTACCCCACCATTATTATCTAATTTATTTAATTTAGTAAAAAAAAAGTATTAAACACATTAACTCCTCACACTGTCCATTGTTTCAAAATTGTCCAGCTGGCCATGAAAGAACCTTAAGTCATCCGTATCAAGGAATGTCCATCATGGAAAATTTTATCAGGAGAGGTCATCAGTTTTTCAGACATGATAATCTATTACCACAAACTATTGGGCTCACTCTATTTTCTAGAAGAAATTTTTCATTTGAGCTCTTTTTGGGGTTACAAAGCTTTTTAATTAAATCAAAGATGAGAAATCAATGTTAATAAAGTTAAAGGAATAGAGTTTCTTTTCCATTCAAAACTATCATCCCTAAGTTTCAAGACACTAACGAGGTCAACGTAATCCATAACTGGAGAGTAGTGTTGGCCATTAACTTGTAGAACATGTATTTGACCAACAAGTGCCCTCAAGTGACCAGAGAGTGACCAGCAGTGGTTCACACGTGTACAAAGGGCTGGAAACATTTTGTAGTACAATCAAAATTAAGCAATTGATCATGTGTTCACGTGTCCTGTAACAGGTTTTTAAACAATCACTATTTGTCAATGTTGACTTTAATATATTGCTTTAGATGCCTTAAGGTCACAGAACAGACTAACTCTCCTGTCTACTTCACCCGAAAAGAACACAAAACTGCATTTCATAAACCAGTGGAAGAGGAGGCTTTATAAAAACTTCAATTTAAAAAGTGCCGTATTCCGTTCTTTTACCTGTTCATCCAATCTTTATAGCTAGTATCCATTACTCTCCAACTCATTTTTAACTATTGAAAACTGACAATTATTTCCCTTCAGAAAAATTTGCGGATATAACAGATTAAGCACTCAATTTGGACCCCTTCATTACGGCTTGGCATGATAGCTTACCCATTCCACGCTCTTTCCTATGAAGCATAATGCTGCAAAGCCACTCTTGCAATAAATGAAACCAATCAATTTGAAACATATATCTTTCTACTGTTATGGACTGAGCTCAAATGTTCTGCCCATCTATTGTACTTGGAAGGATATAAACCACCATGCAGTTTTAACATCATTTATTTTGAAGTATGATATATCTTTTGAAAGCACTTTCAATACCCTTTAATCTGTATGCTTTTTTAAAGTGATGAATGTTTAAAAATTACCATTGCTGAAACTAATCACACATGATATTCTATTTCTTAAACAGCTCCAACTGATTTCCTCATTTTTCATGTTTGTGATGTGTGTAGGTAACCCTCCTCACATGGTGACACTGGTTTATTTCCACTGTATCTGTTCCTTACTTCAGGCACTATCAAACTCTGTACTAAATCCCAACACTTAAAGTATTATGCAAACAGACAAACTTTTATCCCCATGACTTTTAATTTGAGCTTTTGACCACCGATTACAGAGTACCTCAGTTCTGTACACATTTATGCATTTTAAGGAATAAAGAGAGCAAAATTTACCTGCAGCTGCAGCAAGCTGTAGAGGAGTTTCAACAAAGTTATCCTCTTCTGTTGTTACTTTACCCTCCACATCAGCACCTCTGTCCAGCAGAAGCTAAAATTATTAAAAGGAAAACAACAAATACAAAAAAGCACTTGAAGTGTTGCTGACCCATTAGTTTTTTTCCACTTTTGAATTGTTCATGATATATTAGATAAGCTGCATTACCTTTGAAGCAACTTTTTCATATTTCATTTTTGAAAATTTATGTAGGTGGTTTTATATAAAACTGCAAAAAAAAAAAGCAAGTTTTTGAATGATGAATTCATTCAGCAATTTTCAGTACATGTCCAAACAACAACTTTACCTGTACTACAGCAAAGTGTCCATGAACCACAGCAAAATGTAATGCAGTCCACTGGCGGACCTCCGGATGAACACAAGGGTACCTCTGAACATCATTTGGGACCTAGCGAACATAAAGATGAACCACCTTTATCAATATTGACCCCAAACAAATATAAATCACCAGGTGCAGCAAAAAAATGTATTTTTTAAAATCTATTTACAGAGAGGGCAATTTTGGATTAAATTTGGATTAATTAAGGATGTTTTGCAAAATAACAAGTTCCAGCATATTTCAACAGTAACAATGCAATCAAGTTGCATCTCAATGAAGAGTTATTGGACATTCATCTTAACTAACCAAGGACAAATTTAACAGGAATTACAAGATAAAGTAAAAAGCACAAAGTTAATGCCGACATATTGCATGAAGTTTCACTTGGCATAATTTTGCCATTTAAGCAAAATGCTGTTTCATGCTCTGGTGCAGCAACATTTAATTGCCATCCATTTTCTCATTAAATACAATTTGACCCTTTTACAATAGCATTTTACAAGATAAGTAAGGCAAGTAGCTGTATTAATATTCATCCATACACAGAGAGCATCATACCTCCAATTTTCCACAAAGAACTAATATGATCTCGCTTTACACTAATGATCAATTTCTAGATCCTTCAAAGTACAAGTAGTAATAATTTTTGCTGCTGTGTCATTAGAAAACTCCCCTCAAGGAATAATAAGCAATACATCATGCAACATTTACCTCCACTAACAAGTCTGATTAGATGAAAATCAATATATCATTTCTTGTGTAGTTTTCTGAATGATCTCACTCCTTTTCCTCATTTTGTCAAAATCTTCCACTCAAACATGCATGATACATTCTCTTAGGAAATGATACTCATTTAGCCAGATAAATGATAAATCCATATAAGCAGCTTTAAGATTTTACATTAACTGCTTACTACATCATATGCGTGTTCAAAGCCATTACATCTGGTGTAACAAAGATGACATGAAAATCACATTTTTCAATAAATGAACTAAAAATATCAAAGCTGCCTTATTTCTAACAAACATAATGCTACTTACAAAAATATATTTACCAATAATGTTATTAAAATAGACTATTGTGATGTTTTTATCTCTTGTCTTTTACAGAATGAAAAAGTGTTCACTGTGGCAAGCTGTTTACACTTATTCATTCTAACTACTCCTAAACAAGAAATGACATCAAGAGGGAGGTAAGAAAAATTTTCTTCAGTGCAATTTCCAGACATTGATAGTGCCCTTGTGGTTGTAATGTGAACTGGCATTGTTGGGTTATCAAAACAGCATGTTCCTCATTTACAGCACTTACAGTAACATCCAATGCTGCACCAGCGTCGAGCAATATGTGTACCATAGCTTCATCTCCTCGCATGCACGCATACATCAATGGTGTCAGCCCCTGCATGAAATACATACTTAATGTATCATTCTGAACTTTATTTTCATTTTATATCTTGTAATCATAGGTCCAACAACTCCTTATAGTGAAAACTGAAAAAAATTGGATCTAAAAATCTTCAGACAGCAACAAAAATAAAATGGAGATGTCAGAAATTGAAAACAGCCAAAACATGTATCAGAAAAATATTTAGCCCCATATCTTGGACCAGGCTGATTCGGTTTGTTCCACAAATGTTCCAACATTTTATGGACAATTTTATCTGCATTCCTGAAATTTCATTGCATTAAACCTGAAAGGCCTAGAAGGCACTACACCCTGGTACATTTATGAATATATGTGCAGTAATAATTATCTGATTTAATGCCACGACAAAGGGATAATACTGTTTAAAAATTACAAGTTTCAGGGCTTGGATTCTTCAATATAAGGAAACATTCTGAGACAATCTAAGATTCTTTTTTTATTAATACTATTTTAAGGAAATATATAAATTATACTGCCAGGAAGTTATGACATAACATTTATTAACTAGTGATAGATATGGCCAGGTTAATTAGTACAAGGTGAGTCACTGTGGACCACTCAAGGCTCAGTGTAATGGCTCATAAAACAAAGTTGCATACCTGTTGACTGTATGAATTAACTTTATTTCCCCCTAATAGTGCCAGTGCCTGCGGTACCAAGTCTGAACGTCCACACGCAAGCATCCGGAATGCTGTGTCTTCCAAAAATCGCGTAGCACATGTCTGAGCATCCAGGTGTCGCGAGGTACAGAGAGATTCATCCGTTCTAAAAGATAAATTGATGCAGGTTATTTACCAGGTCACAAAATGTTTTATAACATGTACAGCTCTTAAATTCATGATGCATCATAACAAATCTTCCACTGGTTCCTCACAGATAAACATACCCAATACAAAGACAAATGCATATTTTTCACTTTGTAAAATGTTTTTAATCTCAGTAAAAAACATAATCTAATAAATTCAAAATAAGAAAGGTTAAAAAAAGCAGTTGAGCTTTGTTGAGGAATATTAATAGGGAAAAAATCAGCAATATGTATTTTACAAAAATTGGATCAAAGAGAACCTTTTAAAGACATGTTTTTAATTTTACATTTTCTATTTATTACTTAAACAAACAAGAAAAAACTACTACAACAATTTGTTCTTCTAAATTCAATGTCTCACCACACAGAAGATTTTTACCAATCATTCATTCAGGACAGTGTATATATAATCAAGGGTTTCATCAATTATATAGCCATAACTATCTCCCACATATAAAACTATAGATACACAGTTACAATCGCATTTAACTAATCTGATAATTTTGGGGTTCAGATTTAAAAAAGCTAGGTTACAATATCATATTAATAAACTTATCTCAGATGGGTTCAATCTAAGTGAGTTTAAAACTCTTCACAGCTAATTAACATCAATGATTCTG
Organism: Lingula anatina; assembly: GCF_001039355.2. The sequence continues at coordinate 393,345 of NW_019775525.1, forward strand.
CAGACACATATTTTATTTAGTGGGTTTAAGTGTGGGATCTGGTGACTGGCGGTGATGTGCACCGACCAGAATGTTTTACTTTGAAATTGGTGGTAAGTGATAGTAATATACCTACACTGACCACATTTAAACAGCCTTGCTGTATTATTTGTGGTAATTTTTTTTATTTGGTCACTGGTCAGCCACAATTTGATAGAAACTATAGATAAACTTTGGTCACAGATTTGTTTTTATTTTCAATGATTATAACTCCATATGTTTACAATTTCTGATTAGAGAAATTTTGCCAAAATATAATTTCACCATAAAAAAGTGAGATAAATTAAATGTGCCATGCATGTCTGTATGCACATCTACTGAATTAATGAAGTTTTTGGGGAGAAATTTTTTAATATCCTTATAAGCGTGAAATCACTATGAATTTTTATTAGCAATGCAGCAGTGGCATCTATAACATATAACTTACCCAAATTGTCTTGGTGGACAGTCCACATCAGGTAGAAGTAACCTTCCAGCTTGCCTAACATCATCAGCATCCACAACATAGCTGAGTCTGTATTCAGCATGGGCAGTGGCAACTCGTATCCATTCTAACAGTGGTGGCTGGTGGTAGTAGGGTCTAGAAATGGAAATATTAAATAAAATGTTGCTAATAAATTATGCCATGTCTGCTTTTACCTTGATAAAGAAAATTCCAAGTTTACGGGCTCCTAACACAATTGCATTAGAAGCATTTCTTATTTTTTTCATCATGACCCAGCTTATTATATCTGAAGTATTTATGTAAAAAAAAAAACATATTAAACACTTCAAAATGTCCTTTTATTATTGTTATAATGCCCAAACCAAGCTGGGAGCAACTTCCTCTCATTCATCAATTTCTTTATCCATTTATTTTACACGTCTAGTTCACATGAACTTTAAAGCACGTTCTTATACAACAATTTTTCTGCAGAGAAAGGGTCTTTTATCTGACCATTGATAAATCCTAAATAAACAAATTTAATGGTAAATTTAGAAGACCATTCTGAGTGATAACATCAACATGCATTTTCCCCTGAAGATACCCAATGCACTCCCATTATTTAACAAAATACATAAAATAGGAAAGCCTAATGATCAATATCCATTTGTAATATTAATTTCTACTGAACTGTAAATGACGGACTATTGACATCTATAGACGTTATGTAATACTGCATCGTGCACTGAGAAAAGACAGTGGCTATTCTTAAGTAGAATGCTATTTGCTATCTCTTAATTAAAGTTCTGCATGATAAATTACTTTGGGCAACATCTCTGGGGAGACTAAAGACGTCAACAAAAATGTTGTCATATGGTCACCAGCCAAATGTAATTGTTGGCTGCATGTCACCTTTCAAAGACTTCAGGCTAGGTGGGCCAGGTAATGAAGATTTGATGGTTTCCAAAATAGAAACAATTATGGTTCCTTTGCCAAATAGGGCTCAGGCTACATTTTAGTAGACAGACTGTCTGTCACAGTTAAAAAAATACATTTTTGGATCTAAGAATATGTGTGTTATTGGGCCAAGCAGGACAAGAAGGGATTAAAACTTTAATACTGCAACAGTTAAAGGCAACCAAGAAGGTTTTAAACAACCAAAAATGAGTCAGAGAAATAAAAATCAAGTTTTAAATGTACCAAAAAAATGTTGTAGATGTTGCCTTTCAATCCATTTAATTCAACCTTAAGCCTTGTAACCTTACTCTTAAAATATATGCTTTTACTGATGTTAATGCCAAATGATATTTGGAATTATTCTGTAACAGTTACACCAATCCTGCTACTTAAGGCCATCCAACACTCTCATGGCTGACTTCAGTTTACAGGTAATGTTTCTGCATACAGTTCAACTCAAAGGGACAAACCAACTGTGAAAATGTATGTCTCCTGCTGCTTATCATGGTTTTTGATCAACATCAACCTGCTGTAGTGTTCACTGCAGTGCACAGTGTAAGCACATGCAAGAAAACCATCATCATTATAAAGGAAATAAAACATACCCCTAGAAAGCAGAACAGCTTGTTAAATGCATTTCAGACACCTCATAACTAAAGTAACCTAATTTGTGTCATTTTTCAAGTGTCAATTATTTTCTACAAAAATAACTAAATAAATAAAATTTTAAAATACTGATAAAATGTCGGAAAAGTTTTAGTTTTCAATGTAAATATTTTGTATTGCCATAATATCAACCAAGTGACATCACAAAGGTGAGCCCTGAAAGATAACATATATAATAATAAGCTTTTAGCATGAAATAGTGGGCTGCCAAGGGGAAAGGAGGCACTTTTTTTTAAGTCAACACTTATAGAAAAAAAAACATCAAATAATGCGTTTGTGATTGAAAATGGAAAACTGTGCACTTTTTGAACCACTTTTTTTTTACTTTTTGGACAACTATCTGAGACAAAACTCAACCTGTGTTAGTCAAGGGTTTGGGGTTTTACATACCTTTCTGCACACAGATGAATAGATGGAGGTGTCAAATCAGGGTTATCAGCATGCTCAAGCTGACTACAGCGCATGTAGTAATAAAGAGTATGCAAGGCTGATGGCCCCCATGTCACCATGTGCTGAGGTTTACTATGGGCTGAAGACTTGTTGTACCAATAGTGCATGCTCTGACTAACAAGATCACCTACAGATGTAAAGAAAGAATAAATGCTAAGATACTCAAATATGAATCAAATATCAAAAGATGTACTGCATAATGATAAATAAATAAATAATAACAATTCATAAATACAAATATATTAAAACCAATCTGAAAATAGAATTTATTTCCATACTTCATAACTTCTCTACAGACCACAGAAGCAAGTAAGTTTTGACTAAATTGCATAATTATACTACTTGAACTGTCCTGAGAATTAGAAAAGATGGATAATTTTCATTCTAACTTATAATTTCATTTCATTAACTCCCCCAAATTATGAGCTTTTTGACCTGAAAATGCATTAGTACCCACAAAATCCAGATAAAGAGATGACATGTCACCATGATGAGCTATTTCTGTGTCAAACTTTGTAAATTACACGAAATCCTAGACTATAAAGTGCTATATGGAGACAGTAACTTGAGAGCACTATGGCTGAAACAGTTAAATCCATTTAAAATGGCAGAAATGTTATCCTTAGCTGCTAATGGAGGAAAGTAAATGCCATCCACAGGGAACTAAGAAATAATGAGTATTGTTCAGTGCCTTTCACAACATTCAGCATTTTTGAATTGTGAAAAGAACCCTTTTCATTAAAGTCTCATCACAAAAGACGGCATTTGTCCCCTAGTGGACCCCTCATATTTTAACCTCTCAAAAATTTCAGCAGGAATGACAGGACAAAAGAAAATGTTACATTAAGAGCTTATGAAAGTGCGTGTTTGTAGATGCACTTAAATTTGTCGAATAGAACTGACCAGTCACACTGGTGCATCTTTTTTCAGATATTTTGTTGACAAAACTGACTAAAATACAGGCAGATTAATTATGAAATTTAATCCCCCCCCCCAACTCTGCCCAGAAACATTAAATGTTTAATGTAACTGAAATATCCATCTTAACTTTATAATTAATCTTTAAATATTCCTTTTGCATATAGCATTTATCAAATAAACATGGAAAGTACAAAATAATCAAAATGAAGTGGCAGGTGTGAAGAAATGCACCCTTCCCAGGGGATAATCTGTCAACAATTTCTCTGATAATGCAAATTAAACAGCTCAAAAGATATTCTTAAAATTGCTCATTCAACCACTTCAATGTTTTGGAGCGGTGTCAAGGCGCAGTTCTTTTAAGGCCAGTTTCATGTCAAGTACTTTTTACTTCTTTCACAATAAAGACACCACATCAAATACTTGGTTTATGACTCACCTGAAACAAAACTGTCAAAAACCCACCGCAAATTTATCTCTTAAAACCCACCTAACTCTGTCAGCGTCCCTACACAGGTTGCTAGCAAGCTCTGTTCTAATGTTTTTGCCATGACGCTATCTGCACGCATCTGTCCCCGTGTGCGCCTTCCAGTCGAGTCACCACTACTGCCGGATAACAGACTGGCCATGCTCAGCGTGCTTGGAAGAGAAATCATTCCTAGAAATATAAATTAAAAACAATTAAGACAATGAAGACTTTTTGGCATTGCTTATTATTTTCTCTTTCAAGCTTAGGTTTTTACTGCCTTTGCAGCACAGGTCAAATAACTATGAAAAGATTTTAGTTGATGTTCCAAACTAGTTGATTTTTCCCTTTTTCATTTTGACCTCAAATCCCCAAATTCAGTTTTTTATCTGTTGCTGAATGTTTGGATAAGTATTTATTAGAGCACAGGAAGGTTTATGGATTTGCACCCGAATTCTGCCCCCGAATTCTGCCCCCCGTGTGCATTCCATTTATCATTTTTTTCTTTTTTTTGCCAGTCAGTGTATTATCTCTTAACTTTAATTTCGAACTAATCAAAAATGTGAATGCAAGATGGATAGCGTACAGCAAAGGTGCTTGGGTAAAATTTTTATGTTTTTTGTTCATTGCTGTCTACAAATAATATATATAGTAACAGACCACAAGCACATTTCTCCTTTTTAATTAATAGTGGCTGCTATCATAAAATGTGCCACATAAAAGTATTCAGCACCATTTTACACAATGAGCAAACAGAAATTCAGATATAGTATAACAAAAGGTGGTGTCTAGCATCCCTGCTGCGTGTTTGCAATTAAATGTTTCTGCACCCAAACAAACTGGCATGCAGTGACCGACAAGATGTAGTCCAGTAATACCCTTAAAACTTTGCTTTAGCCAAACTGTGACCAGGTGCTACCAGTAATTAGATGTGCTTATGTATTCACAGAGTCAATAACTGTGCCTCAAGAGCTTTTCCATGGAGACCTAGTTCCATAAAATTCAGGTATATGTATTTAAAATGTGTTAATAGCTGCAACACATAAAGTGGCAGGAAAACAGTTAAACTAAGAGTAAGCCTTAGGCTCAGTCACACAAGAACATTCATCCATAAAAAAGTAGTGCTCTCTTTAAAATGTATGGTTGCACTGAAATGGTTTTCAATTATGTCTTGAAAGAGATAAAATAAACAGCTGTAAGATCATTTTTGCATAGTACATACACATTTCATAACAGTTTGTTTTATCTTTACAAAATCTCCCTATCACAAAATGAATGTCTATCAAATAGTTGCTGAACCACTGAATGGATCACACATGTAATGCGTCTGACGTTTCAGTGTATAGAGAAAAAGGAATTTTTCAACCAATAAAAGAATATTCCAACCAATGCACCACACAACTTGAAACTGGCTTTTAATAATAAGCAAATCTGCAGCTTTATCTTCAAAGCCTTTCAATCAGCCTGGGTACAGTAGTTAACACTTTGATGTTTCAATCAGTCTTTCAACAACATTATCAAATCACTGGGACCTCCTACAAAGTAGAATCAAAAGATTTTACACCTTTCCCCTTCAGCAACCACTCTGCTTTATTCTCATTTAAAAAGGGTGTATGACCTTAGACACCCATAAAATGTGGCATGAAATAGGAAGATGCCTTTTTGTCACTTTTGTATGGTGCTTGTCAGAAGCTGAACCAGAGTGATACTGTAATAAATGTTTTCACTTTTGAACCAGGTGTCTGATAACCACTCGTTAGATGAAGAATTTTTTTTCTCTATTAGAATTTTTCTTTGCAGCACGTTTTACATGCCAAATTGTAATTATATTAAATGGATAAGAAGGGTGAGATGCTTCTTGCGCATAAAATTTCTTGAGGCACTTAGGTTATCAAATTGTAGTTTGGGCATCATACCAAATCCTTTCTATTCACTAGTTTCCTGCCACTGCATACATGGGTCACCAATAACTTGTTAGTTGATGTATAAAACTTAACTTGATGTCAATATGAAAAAAAAAAGAACAAATTCTGTTACCTTTGTATTTTCCATCTAATAATTAATTTTTTGATGAAATAAGAACTTCACGGCCACAATTTTTTTCAATTAGAAACAAAAGTAAAACAGACCTGTAGAATCACAAAAAAAAAAAAAAGAAGAAGCAGACGTCATAGCTGTCATTTCCCTCACAGGGTCATATATTTATTTCACATACTGACAAGGTAAAGAACATCTAAGATGTAGCTCAGTGGGTGGAGGAAAGACATCACATGCAGACTCATTCATTCATTTACCAACAAGGTCTGAACTACCCAAGTGACACTTATTAGTCTGGCATACAAGAACTAATGCAGGATGTTCAATGTCACTGGAAATTTCCTGTCCTCCTTGGTGAAGTTAGCTACATTTGCAAAGTGCACAAATATGTGCTGCTAATGTCCCTGAAATTTTAGACAGAGTGCAATATTATCTTCTTTTGCCTTCATTTTTCAGATATTATACAAATAATATTCACTGCATCAGTAAATGATACTGAGTGAACATTTGAGAGAAATTTAGAAATTGTAGCTGAAAAAACTACAGAGTATGAAGACTTAACACACAACTTAAAGAGAGCAGAAAAAAAATAGCAAATTCCTTCCAACTGGTTAGAAAAGTCAACCAACCAACCAAAAAATCCTCTTTGTAAACAAGCTCAAATCAAGCCATCAAATATCTTCTGGTTAACCAAAGGCAAAAGACTGTGTGAAAGAAAAGCTCCATTATAAGATACATTTCAATTCCTATGTTCAGTGACCAATTGTGGCAAATTAGCCATCGGCCAGACAGAAAAGTAATATGATTTCTCACATGTGGGGGGGATCTCAGCAGTATATGACAACAAGCTGTGGGCTAATATCTCGATCCATCATACCTCAAATGTCTTCATCAAATCTCACAGATGTTGAGATAACTAACATGTCTGAATGGCCATGTTTTGTAATATAGAACATGTTTTAAAAAATTTAACCTGCATAAAAACTGCAAAAGGTGAAGAATGCAGAATATATTCTGATTGATCTAGCATAAACTACAGTGTTCTAACAATCTGCAGTAGAGTCTATCCTGTCTGAAGGTATATCAAGTACACTTAGATACCACATTAATGTCCATATTGCATTCCAAAATGGAATGCAATCAAACCCTATTAAGCTGATGTTATCAAGTAAATAGCTGCATCCTGGGAGAATACAATCAACCCGTACCAACTGATAGAATGCATTGTCTCACTGTAGTCCGAGACACCTTTATCAAGATGAACTGCATACCTCTAAAACAGCAGAAAAGAAATCACAGAGCTTGTGTCTGAATGTCAAACTTCTCAAATGGCTAAGAGTATCCATTTTGGAAAATTTAACTATCCAAATATCTGATTAGAAAATGAGTGATACATGTATATATGAGCAGATAAGTGTTTGAATCAGAAGATTTTCAAGTAAGTTACAAAAAAAAAAAAAAAAAAAAAAAAAAAAAAAAAAAAGAAAAAAGAAAAAAAAAACATTATGCAAGAAAAAGCATTTGTACAAATATTTAAATCTGTCTTTGAAGTTCTGGTGATCTTTTCATCACTTACTTGGCACAGCATTTAATATTCATAGATTTTTACCTTAAAACAGTTAATGGTTATTATATTTGTTGCAAAGTAAATGGATGTGTTAATTTTTTCCATGGCATTAAGTCCCATTTACTGAACAGGTTTCTGAAACCAACAGACTCAATATCAATGTTTTCTTCTCCTTATAGAAGCAAACAACAAAGGGAAATTTCCTTCCAATACCTAAAGTGTTGCCATTGCTACAATTACAATATGCAATCTGACAGGCATAATCTTGGAAGAATATGATCTATAAACACCAGCAGCACAATCACCAGTTAATAACTATTGCTGAAGCTACGCCCAATTTCAAATATTATTCAATTAACATAGGATATGGTGGATGGACTAAAAGGCTAATTTTCAGCTTCATAGATTTTGACTAGCCTTGTCTATCAAACTGGATCTGATAACAGAAAGACTGCACATTTCCTCCTCTGGATTATGTCATCAGAGCTGGCCCTGAGTGGTCATCTGACAGCTGAATGTCCTTGGTCATGCAGCTGGCACCACAGCTGGCATACCCAAACTCACTGCCAACATACCATCTGTTAAAACTTCTTCCTTTGGCAAGCCTCTTTGGAAGGTCTTTAGTTCAAAATCACAATGTATCAAGCTCCAAGCAGGGTGTTTTATTTTAAATCTTTACTTAACTGTCTTAACTTTACTCAAAGTCCAACTTGAAGGTTGAGAATAAGTTAGAATTCACTGTCCCCACACTAAATTAAATTCCTTCTTTTTAGTCATCTTTCTCAAACCATGTTATGCACTCATTCTTTTCAAACTCAATTGAATATGAAAATAAAATAAGGAAAAAACTCTTAACCTGGCTGATTTGTCTACCTTAATGATAATGCATAATTATTTGTGTTTAAGAGGTGTGAAAAATATATTAACAATATGTATGTAATTTTTAAGGACACAAACATGAAAACTTGCAACTCATCTAGCAAGAATGTTCCAAAAGGTTTGATAACTTGCAAGATAAAATACCAATTAAATTGGATGTCATCACTTTTGGCTACAGAGTAGCATTTTCTTCAAGTATATACCCTTCCTTGATTGTAATAAAAACTTCCAACACAAATTCGTAATGATTTGCCGACATGGCCACAAATGGGTGGAGTTGTTAGACAGAAAATGATAACTGAAGGGAGGCTGTCTAAATTTACTCTGGTAGAAGATCACACCTCTGATACTCTTTGCATACATTGACTTAACTCAACCCTTGACAGTATTTTTTTCATCAAGGCACCACTGCAGAATTTAAAGCAACTGGATGTAAATCTAAATGAATGCAGAATATATTTGGTAGTAGCATTTTCACTTATCATACAGGAAGCACAGCATCTGATTATTTTTATCCCCTTGATATTCATTCTGTCAAAAAACTTAAGTGATCTGACAGAGCAATTTGCAATCAGTGATCAAAACAGCCAGCACACTTTGCACAGGAAGTGGCAAATCTGATAATTTTTCAGTTTATTTGCCTTTTTTCACATGGAAAAAACACTTTGAAGCCCAAATGCAATCACCAACAATCTAAATGAAGGCAGATCAGGAACATGCTGCTTGAGATATCAATGAACCAATTTAAATGGCAGTCAACAATCTGATTGAGCAGACTGCTGGTGCTGGGTCTCAAGTAACACACACCTAATTTAAGTGCCACTGATTTTTTGAGACAGGGATACTCCTGCATTTTAAGACTAACAATATACTCACACTTCTATGAGCCAAATCAAACATATTTTGTTACAAAAGTTTTACATTTGAAACAAGACACAGTATATTTTTTTTTGTGGTTACACCATTTTGGCAGGTGACTCTGTACCAGACCAACCATAAAAATTTGCATCAAATGACCATTGCACCAATTTGCTACAGATTTTTATGTAATCAAAAAGACACTGAAAATATTCAGGTTTCTTGTCTGAAACAAGATATATTTGTATAGTTACACCCTTTACACAGGTGACAACCTAAGGGGAAAGTAATAGTACATAATATAACTCTTAAGCTTTATTTGACGCTGGTTACTAAATGCTATCAAACGTCCTTTTTAGCATTAGCACCACATTTGAAACAAGATATATTTCTGTAATTACACCATCAAGTCAGTCTGGTGTGTCTGAACTGGTGCAACAAAAACAAAATATGTTCTGAAAAACTCTCACACTAAATAATCATTCTTACATAAAATCAAGCACCAACAATTCAAACATGTTGCACTGAATTTCATTAACTTAAAGTGTATGTATCTCCTACCTGTTGAGTTTCTTCCACAGATAAGATGCTCCCAGGGTTGAACCAAACCCCAAAGCTCAGGGACATTGGATATTCCATAATCTAGTGCACTAGCCCCAAGGATCAAACCACCTGCAATTATAGAGCAAAATCTTGGGTCACCTGCAAAAAACCTCTCCAACATTTTTAAATGCTACTGTATTTATCTTGGTATACATTTGGTGCTTTTTATACATTAACTGCAGTTTTCAGAGATGAACCAACTAATTTTTTTTCCAATTCTGCTATTTTTAAAGCTAATCACATTTTGTAAACATAAAAATTGTTTCTCTGTACACCACTCTTTATATATTTTGATTTAGGTAACTTAAAATTTCCCTCTCAATGAAAAATAAAATAAAATCCTCACTGACCAACACCTTGGTAGCTATACCATTATGAGAAAGTTTGGGAATATGTGTCTGTCAGAAATAAGTGACATTATCATGATCAAACTGGGCAATGTCCCAGGTGTTAAAATTATGCATTAGGCTGATGATGCACTGATTTTAGCATAAATCTCCCTGGGGGTTAAGCTTCTCATGGAGATCATGAGGAATTTTCATTTTTCATAGTGCACCCTTCCTTCTGTGTTTATGGTGGTTTGTGGAACCTCCTGAACTGACAAAATCAGCTTGTTAACCTAAATCAAATGCTTGAGATAAGGTAGTATTTGTTATCTTTTGATTTAGTCATAATTATGAGAATTATAGTGTTTGGGGCATCCTAGCTTGAAATCACACACTATAATTCAATCAAATTAAAGATGTGAAAATACTGACAGTGTGTAGGAAAGCCTAAGGAAAACAAATCAAATGATGGTGTTTAGGACCTCCCTGTTTGAGAAAATCTTAATTTCAAAAATCAAATGATAATGGTGTTGAACCTACTACCCTCAGGAAGCAAGAATCTTTTAATCTAACAGGTAAGAGGAGTCTAGGAAATGGGATCCCCTCATTAAGATCTGATCACGAGTGCACAAAACACCTGTGTTTATAACTTCCCCTTCCTTCCTTCCTGATATTCCTGTCTATCAGGTGAAGAGAGACAGACAGTAATACAAACTTATGATTAAGTCTAGGGATTTGCAAAGAAAAAACATCATTACAATGCCAGAAACCCAACACAATACTGCTTACATAAAAGATGAATAGATGATTCTAGTAAATGCCTTATTTAAGAAAAAAACAAAATAAGAAAACTGAGATCCTGATTAAGATCTCTGTTATAATATAGAAATAACTGTCATTTCATGTGTGAATAGACAGGAAGTGGAAAAGAATGATCACAGGCCTTTGCACTGTAAAAAGCTTCTTATTTAAGAAAGAAGTTTTTAAAAAAATGAAGATAACCTATTCAGACTACTGCATTCCTCAGTGTTAAGCCATGCATGAAGAGTATCTTGTCCAAAATTTGGGTGCCACAAGATGATATTAATAATAAGATAGCTGAGTGTTCTCTGTGTCATATTACATGAAACCCCATGCATGCCCACACATTTTGTCACTCCATTATGATAAGACTAAAGACATCCCACTTCCATACTGCACACCCAGGCTTAAATTTACTGCTCTGAGCATTGGGTTATACAAAAAGCATGCCCCTTTTCTTATTATGCCTATCTCTAAATCTCATTTAGATAACATTACAACTAAGTGCCTGTTTCACTGGCCACAATGCCCAGGGTAATCATTTAATGACCAGGTAGGTAAGGTGTCTTTTTGACAAATTACTTGGCAAGTAGGTGGTAAATTATAGAGGGCAGATAAAAAGTGGCAACAAGCACCACCATAAAATAATTTGTGTCCTTAAATGTACACAGCATCATGGAATGGCAAAAGGGTATTGTAGCCTGAAGCTCAGGTGACTAAAATGACTGTTATTTAGGCTTTCCTTTTTTGCCTTTTCAAACACAGGGCTTTTAAAGATGTGACCCCACAAACATTGATGTCAGGAATCAAAGTTAGATGTAGCGATATACCACTTCAGCAAACAAAAATACTAAGTTCGTTCAGACACACAGGAAATTTGCGCCCTTTCCCTAAAGCAACTTCCTTTTGTTCCAATGAGAAACCTTTTGTGCAAGTTATAATAATGGCTATACAAATGCCTTTTTCTTGTAAAAACATACTTTAACAGTTAAAGATCTCTTTATCATTTTGAAAGAAACATCTATAGAGAAAACTAGGCCCCCTTACCTAATTGATCTCTCCCGACAGCCAATAACAGTATTTCTTCCAGCAAATTTTCTAAGCATGCAGCAAGATAGACTGCTGCCATTTCCTGCACTCTGAGAGCAATTTGTGAATCTATCATCCATCGATGAAAACGTCCAATTGAAAAGTGAAGTCCACATTGGGCACTTTTACTTTGTTTAAAATTGTTGGTGCTCATTGCATACAAAGTCCCAGCTTTATAACAAGCATTGATACAACTGTCTCCTAGAGATTTTGATAGAAGAATTTTGATTGCTGCTATTATTTCATGTTTGGTGCATTTGCACAATGCTTGGCAAAGTCTTTGGGTTTCATTAGCAAGTCGTACTAAAGGTCTCTGCAAGAGATATGATAGTCTTTGTAACAATTCCAAGGAAATATTTCCACTCAGTTCTTTTGTTCGCCCCTGCTGTAAGACAATCAACACATCCCTGTCTGTCCACGGTACATGTTCCAGTTCTGCCAAACGATGAAATCTTTCTGGATAAATGGCCTCATCAGAAATGCGGGTGTCCATAGTTTCATAACCACTTGGTGCATCGCGAAACACTTCACTGTTTTCTGGATCAGCATAATCCTGACTGAGAGTCCTCAATGTTAAACCAAGTCCGCTACTTTTATCACTATCCCTGTGGCTTGATCTAGAACTCTGGCTTGGTGAATGTGAACTAGAAAAACTGTAACTATGTGGACTGTCCGTAGGGCTATCATTTGTCCCAGCTAGAGATAAACTTTCCAAAGGAGAGGTGAGATCGGCTACCTCTGCAGCCATGGTAGTGACTGAACAGACCGAGTCCTCTATGCTGATGTCTTCTGCTGAACTTTACTTGTCACTCTGAAAGAGAAACAAAAAGTCAATTAATATCCATGGTCTGTTAATCATGATATCTATCTGAGAACTAATTGCTAAACATATCTATTAGATAACCATCATATGTACAAGTGAAATTGAGGTGGACTTTTCACCTCTGTCATGACCCCTCAGTGAAACTCCCTCCACTCGACTATCTTGTCCCGCATATTTTTCAGACATAAGCAGACATGAGATGTTTTTTGTTGATAATGTCTAAAGGATAAGAGTGGTGAAATCTTCACTGCTGTTTGTTTGCTTTCTTAGTGACCATTGAATACCTCGCCCAATGTTACTTTACAGTGCAGCAGTGGGAGATCGCCACTCTCTCACCTTCTCCAACAAAAGCCGGCTGTCAGGGATTTTTGGTTTTCACCTGACAGCTCATAGGACCGGTCGCGTCTGTACCTGGTGTGCTATGTTCCACTGCTGCGCTACTAATCTATTCAGATCACATTTCATCCATCAGACAACTCTGTCATTAAGTGGCTATCAGCCAGGCACATGCAACTTCCTACAACATCCCTGATACACCACTAATTCTCAGTTCCAATTCAGTCAGACGCGCATTGAGAAACATAAAAAGCCTGCTAATGGGCAGATAAATGGTAAAATGGCAAAACATCCAATTTCTTCCCCTCTTAATATAACACTTAATTGCACCTTACCTGTCTCCACAAAGAAACAAGTGTCACGCTGATTCTAGCAAATTGTTGGGTGAGTATTCACAGCAGCATACATAGACAAAGTCACTAAATGCATAGCAATAGTCTGACTTTTGATTCTCATCCAAAAAGTAGTTAAACATTTTAACAAGCAGCAGGAACATGTGTTTGAAGTGCCTTCAGGTTACTGATCAAATAGCCATCTTTTCAACCAAGGTCTTTTCGGTCTCTACTCAGGAGCCAACTTTCCACCTTTAGGCAAATAAACGCCTTTGTCCTTTTTTACACCAACAATCATGGGGTTGAAGTGGGGTCATGGGTGCTATAGACACTTTGTGTTTTAACTTACCACTTAGACTAGGGTATTTTAAACATCAACTCATCCTTATTGCAACTCTCTTGAACTGTTTAAATAAAACCTTACCTGAGATCCATCTACAGATAGATTTCTTACCTGCATTAAAACGGCAATGGATTTAATCTTCAGAAATAAAGAAACAGGCAAAAAACATATTCATCACATAAAAATTTTCCCACATACTTCTAGATGTTCTGACGAGCTAAATTCCTTGTATTGTAGTGCTACATTTCTTCCATTCATAACTGATTATCAGCTGGATTTTATCAAAAGGGTCCTTTCACAGGCAAGTGCACAGCTCTATCTCTAAGCTGTTACCACTATTGTGCAATGTCTCTCTTGTCACCATTCTCCATCTCTACCTTGTCACAGTAAGACCTCTCAGTGATGCTCTACAGAGCTTTCTTCCAGCACAAATATGTATATGACAGTAGAAGATGAATATCTTGACACATAGTCCACTAAATATCAGACTCTGATGAAAAATAAAAGTTCTTATCACCTGATAGTTGACAAGATCAAAGTAGACCTCCCCTGGTTTAAAATCCTAGTTACCTGCAAATTATCATAGTATCGAAAGCATCCTAATCCTGCGGTAAGTTTGTCTAGGCTATTGTAACAGTGTCGTAGATCAGCAGACAAAGCCTTGCTCTGACTGCAGGTTTACCTTTAGAAGGGGTGGTAATTAATTTTCTTTGCCTGCTGTGACTAATCACAGGTTAGTTACATCATCAGCAAATAAAAGGCGAGCTAACTGCAATCAAAAGGACAGAAAGCAATCAGCCAGTGACTGATAGATCCTGGCCTTTAAATGGGCGTCTTTGTATGGATCCAACTTGGAGATGTCTTTGTATGGAAATCCAATCACTTGATTTTTACCACAATAATACTTACTTAGCCATGCTGAAATTTAGTGCATTCTTTCAGGATTACTGTCCCATTGTTAACTCTCTTTCAAATACTTAAAATGCGACAATTTGCTCTTCCTAACTTTTCTAGCAGAGATTAATTTTGTGATAAGATTGAACCTTTTCTTACCATATTTCAGCCTTGTAAGCTGAACACAATTCCTAGATCAAAACAAACACCTACCTGTTAAGCACTGAAAGCAAGTTAACAGAAAGTCATTCCGAAGCTGTGTGTGCACTTCCTCTGCACTTACCGATCTGAGGTCCACCAGAAGCTCAGCAAGGGATATACAGTACCAACCAACCAACCAAAATGAACATGTGAACATTCTGATTCTAATCTCCAGTGATAAATAATGGCTGCTCATGATGACTGATCATAAATGGAGATTTCTATAAATCACAATGGAACTAACTTTGAAGTTCACAATCTGAGAGCCTTCATTACCCCTGACATGCAATAAGTAATATCAAATGACTTGTTCCGCAAAACTGAAAGAAAACATTAATAGAACTGAATAGACATTGTATATATGTATATGCTGCACCAGTCTATATCAAAAATAGTTATGAAATCTATACTTGACCACTTCAACATGTGTATAACAAGCATGTGCACATACTCATGACTAGGATAGAATATTTTGGGTTCTAGCTCATGAGCACAGAACACGCCTTTAAGCTCCTATAGTTTGTATCAGTTCAAGGCATATATCAACAGTGGTGAAACTTTTCATACACCACCTGTCAAAAATGTCCTTTAGTGCATTTTATCCATTCTTTTTCTCTGTTGGATGAATAACTACAGAGCTATGTAAATGGATTTGATCTCTCCATTAAAATATCTCCTTAGACCACCAGTCATCACCTAGAGTACTTCAATCCCACCTCCAACTGAGACAATAAACATCTCAAAGCATACTTACAACTACTTTTGTCTGGGTATAATCATAGAGAATTTAGCATAATTCCAATGAATCATCTGTCAAAATCTAAGAAAGGGTTACTTTCAAAAAGTGAAATGTCTAAACACATGTACCCATTCAGTGGGTCAACATGTTTAAGCGTTCAATCAATAAGAAAATTATTATTGTTATGAACTCTACATCTTTATTAATAATGAAGTCTTTACAGACAAAATAGACTTGACTCTTAAAATATTCCTAACACAGTAGGTGATTGTGCTGGGCCCATTGTGTTAAAGTGGCCAAATTTTGATAAAAAACTCTACATACATGTCCATCTCAAGCACCACTGCTGCATGTAAAAGCTGCAATTAATTTCCATAAATATCTCCTGGTATAGTATCTCAGTGTTCCCTTTCCTATATATAGAGATAGAAGAATCCTGATGAAAAACATCATGTGAATAGCTTGTACTTCCTGAGATCCTTAACACAGTGGGAATGATGTGTCTAAGTGGACAAAACTTGACAAAATAAATTCCTCACCCCCTGTGCCTTATGCCCATCTAAAAGCATCACATAGTCAATTTCATCACCTCTTGATCTCTAAATATGCCACATAACACAGCAGGGATGACAAGTCCTATTGGCCAAATCTTGACAGAATATCAATCAAATAAAACAAATCTTCTACCATATGTCATCTTTTATAAAGTTTTAGGCCATGTAATTGTTCTGTTTCCTTAAAGCTTTGTTGACAGCTTGGAGTGATACAACAGACACTACAAGTCTTCAGTATGTACCTTTTCCATCTGTCAAATGCTTGAAAGCTGACATCTTGTCTCAGGGCTCTTCACCAGATTAAATTTGTTCCCCAGGGGAGTATACCATATTAACATAGGGCACCCCCTAACAACTATCATTACCAAAGTGTAATACATCATAACTTACCTTAAATTAAGATCATGGAAGAGTGGTGAAAATCAACAAAATATGAGAAAAGCATGTATCTTAGTTCTTTTTCACTAAAACATCTATATCTTGCCACCATAATAATTTTGCCACTTCTATTCCTGACAATTCACTGTAAGTAGATTAAGATCTTTTATTTTTTGAAATTTTAATTAACAGATGCATGATTATGGAAAGAAAAATACTTTATGGTCTAAAATATTCTACACAGCAAAAACAAATAACATAAATATAAATTTGCATGCATGGTTCACCTCAAACTTTTTGTGCCAAAGTTATAATGCCTTAAACAAGAGACCTGCCAAAATGAGATATTAACACTGGCAGTACTTTTGATGATCCTCAATCAAGTGTGACACCTCTCTGATACAGGATACTTGGCATGCCAACTTATCAGATCATACCCCTAGAACTTTTCACTATTGCACTTGAGGGTACTGAACAACTGAATAGGGGTTTAGAAAGTAGGTACAAACCTGCCTCATGCTCAGAACAGCAGTCCAGAAGAACAAAATACTGCAATACCTCGATACTCCTTTTTTTAGAATACTCCTCTTAAGAATTCATAAATGCAGTTCAAATAAAATACTTAAAAATGCAATCAGCTCATACAGTCATGTCTTAATGTGAGCCACTAACTACCCCTTGTAAATTTCACTGAAAATTTTGCCTTTGTAATACTGAATCATTGGGGAGTTAGTTATAGACCCTCAAATATAATGGAATGATATGTGTCAAAGGATGATAAAACATTCACGTTCACTGGCTGCTTCCGAGTGGGATTACTAGTACCCAAGAGCTAGTAATCTCTCCATTAAGAAAAGTAATATTTAAATACCACAGGTAACTCCCTGCTCTTAAGAGAGTGAGCCGTGGCTTAATGCCTTCTTCAGTAAACAGAAGCAGTCAGAGTGGTTCCTATTTAAACATGTTGAATTTGTATCCCAACAAAAGGTCTTACTTTTCTCAAAGTATTGTGGCAATATATCAATCTCCTTAAAGACAGTGGCATTTACCTTTTTTCTCTTTAAAAAGTTGCCACATACTTAAGAAAAAAAATCATTTAACAATCAGACTTAGTGTTAACAATAAGGCTTAATATATGAGGAGATGGATTTTTTTGTCCATTTTTTCTGCGGTGAATAAAAACTTCCTAATACATAATACAGATATGTCTTATTCAACCCTCATGTCTAGACACATTTGATAACTGTGGTTTTTGATAGTTCACTTACTGCACACTTGAAAAGAGACAGTCACAAGGTACCAAATGATTCAATTTTAATTATTGCTTTAAAACCATCTCTGTTCATAATATATTAAACTTAATTCTAGCTTGGATTGAATTTCACATACTGACACCAAAATGCTTGGATATAATTGTAAGAATTAAATACTTGCATCTAAAGCAAGCAGTTTTGCTAGAGAAACCAATGCTTTTTGTTTAGCATGGTCAACTTCAGTGACAAAACTGGTGACAGTTAATCAGATCAAGGGCATAACATGAACTATTTGGGTGGCTGAATTCCTAATTTAAGTCATGTCTCTTGAACTTCAAATAACTCCATTCAAAATTTTCATTTCATCTAAACCTGTCTTTTTTGCAAAGCTGGTTACAGCATTAATCTATAGTCTATGTCTGGGTTCCCAAACCTAGATCGTTCTAACAGGATTGATCCATCTCGGAGGGGTTTCCTACTAAATTGCTTTCAGCTTAAGTGGTTTAGATGTCTGGCACGCCTACTGAAGCTGCTAAATGATAATCAATTACCTCCTAGCAGCTTTAGATCGACGCACATTTAGTACAATAGGGTCTGGGAATGGTCCCTACACTTATCTAACCCAGTTTTGAAATCTCTTCTCATGCTGAAATACATTACATTCAAGTAGGAGGGCTGTATTATCAGCTCAGACCAAAAGAATAAAATAAATATATTATCAAGATGCTTTTGAAATGATCTGGGTCATTTCCTGTTATAAAAATATTTTATTCCATATGTGCTTCACATTCAAGTGAAACTCCAAAAAGTAGAATATTAGAGAGTATGGATCATTTTTTCCCACCTTAAGCTCAACCTTAAGCTGGAGTTAATCTTTATCCTGAAATCAACTTTTAGAATTTATCATACAAAATATATGAAATGTATCTCACATTTTATTCAACTTAAAGTAATTTACATGATAACCTATTGGTAAAACCATCAACCTCTACCTTAATTACCAGATGTATTCAGTTGGATTAACATTTATCATGACACAGGTGTCTTCCAACTTTTTATTGGAATCGAACATCAGATGACATACAAAAAAAAAGAACACTTGACATCTGAACACTTGTATCAAAATTATGCATGGAAAGTAAATAAATAAGGACACTTATTCAAAATGTGTGTGTGTGTGTGTGTGTGTGTGTGTGTGTGTGTACACTCACCTGTGCAATGGACAAGAACTCTTCTGAATGTGCTTCTTCTAAGCCCAAACACCTTTACAATTTATATTTGTTTTCATTCCAAGACAACTCTTACATATCTCCTCAAAGAAAACAAACAAACAAAAAGTAACAGCAGCTGATTCACGATTTTGTGCTGCTTTGTGATTAATGCTGGTCTTTGTTTCTTTATTATTATAAATAAACAATAATGAATTCACTTTGTGGTCAGGGAGAGGTTAGAGTTATTCATAGGGGCAATTTACACTGGAAATTTGGAACCTATCCAACAAAATCTCTCCAAAAAAGCTGTAATCCTTTCTTTATAATGTTAGAGACAAGAGTATAAAAATCTGTAAGTCAAATGAATAGCATTGTTTGATCTTTAATCAAATTCATCAATCAATTACTAGAGATCAAAAGGTTAAACCAAGTTCAAGCCGAATTAGAAAAAAACAGTGACAGGAGGGCATAAAAATCAAGTGCAAACTGCACTTTTTTTTCCAATGGTGGAGCCATCTCCTGCACACCCCTTCATTTCCCTACCTGCCTGCGACACTCCCCTTTCTCATCTGCTGACAGCCATTTCTAACCAAAAAATTTATAATATCGAGATACCTTCCAGCTTTTCTAATACCTAAACTCAGCTTGGCAGAGTCTATGTACAGTAGGCAATACAAAATGAGTCTATTTTTCAAGTTAAAGAAAACCCTTAAACTTTTCAACTGTGCATGTCCAGATTGCAATTACCCTTAAAGACAGAACTGCTTCAAAAAATAACCAGTCTGATCACGGACATGCAAAGTCCATTTTAGACCATCAGACTGAATCAGCTTCTACTTTCCATGGACTACTGATCAAAGCTGTTTGTTGTTTGGATAACAATATGAATTTATCATATCTCTTCATATCATATCTGCACACCTAACCCCATGTCACAGAATGTCTATTCGGTGACTGGGGTAGTATACTGTGACATAAAAATAATACCTCAAATCTTACACTCAATAAATGGAAGACGCCCGCACAACAACTTGTCAACATAGGGCGCACAAAGGAAAACATGAGGAAATTATATAGGAAAAGTATCATACAGAAAACTCTATTTTGAAAGAGATTAATGTTACACATTCATACCAACATGCAAATACAGAGGTACATGTGGTTTTGGAAATTGCTCTATATCATACCTGAATAAAAATACAGACAGATTTTTTTCACTTTTTTCCTTTAGACTCACGTTTACATAGTTGGATCACCTGACAAGATTATCTGTGATTTGAGATCAATATCTTTGCTGAATCTACTCCGATTCTCTGATAGCAAATGCAACTGAAACTTTTCAAACCAATAAACTGGAAATTATGAACATAGTGAAATCTTCTGAGACCAATGAGCCCTTTGACAAATAAACCTTTAAGATACTAGGTAAAGAATGATGCTTGGTCAGTATTAACAACATCATTCTTTCCTTGGAATCAATAAACATGTCTTTCTGAATTTAGATTCAATTTGCCCTGAATGCCACCATCAACAAATATCACAAAAAGAAAACTTCTCATAGGCACCTATCCACATTGATGCTTAAATAAGTTAAAGAAATGTAGTAATTTGTGGAGTGACTGTTTTATTGAATGGATGGCTTTTTTTCTGTTTATCTTTGGTGATGATACAAAAACAACTTCTATTTTCAGTATACTTTTATATATTTATATCTGATTCAATTCAAGATGTACAGTCCTCATATAAGCTACAGTGTACAGAATCCTAATGATCACAAAATATCAAATTGAAGCCAATATGTGCTAGTACTATTGAAACCTTTCACTAGCTGTCAAAGAGGGCAATCATAGTGAATAGAGTACCATAATTACATGGAATAATTGATAGCAAGCCACAGAATATCTGGCAGCATTTGTAGCTTTTACAACTCGTCACTGAAATAATTGGGATACATGCATATTTGCATGCATGGTCATTATTTTGTTACTACCCTGTATATCATAGTTTTCTTTTAAACATTTTTGCTGAATGTCTGATTTCACTTATCCCTAAAAATCAACAGAATACCCAGGCAACATATATTTTATGTCTTGGCTTTAAAAATCAAATTCTGTACCTGTTTTTCTAAATGTTTGCATAAAAGCCATGTATCAACTAATTTTTGTTTTTTGATAGTATCAAAAAGGCAAGTTTAATATTAGCACTACTAATGCCATTATTAGTATGTTCAGAATTAAACAGTCCCATTTCAGGTTGTAAAAACTTGACAATAAATATATTAATTAAGTTTTCCATGAATTTCTTTTGCTCTTTCAATGGCATAAAAATGGATCAATTATCATTAATTCTTCTAATTCCATCATTGGACAGGGCACACTTAACGTCACATGGCTCTGATGAAGAGGAGATAAGGAGCCCTTAATGCATGATATTAATGCAAACATCCTTGGCTAAATAAATACTTATAACTGTTGTTACATTAATGGTGATAAGCATTATGAGGATTTGAGCATAATGGTTAAAGGTTGACAGTAATGACACTTTAATTGAGTGGTTTTGCTGTAAGAGATAAGATTACAATTAACAGTAGAGATCTATATTTAACAGTTGTTGTACGTGCTACATATATTATCATTTTGAATTTCTTCTTAAATTCAGATGAACATTTAAGAATTAATCACATATTTTCTAAACTAACAGCCAATAAAATTCTAATATACCAGCAAATGTCAATGAATCTCTGGAAAGAAAGAGCATGAACTTATNTACATGTGGTTTTGGAAATTGCTCTATATCATACCTGAATAAAAATACAGACAGATTTTTTTCACTTTTTTCCTTTAGACTCACGTTTACATAGTTGGATCACCTGACAAGATTATCTGTGATTTGAGATCAATATCTTTGCTGAATCTACTCCGATTCTCTGATAGCAAATGCAACTGAAACTTTTCAAACCAATAAACTGGAAATTATGAACATAGTGAAATCTTCTGAGACCAATGAGCCCTTTGACAAATAAACCTTTAAGATACTAGGTAAAGAATGATGCTTGGTCAGTATTAACAACATCATTCTTTCCTTGGAATCAATAAACATGTCTGTCTGAATTTAGATTCAATTTGCCCTGAATGCCACCATCAACAAATATCACAAAAAGAAAACTTCTCATAGGCACCTATCCACGTTGATGCTTAAATAAGTTAAAGAAATGTAGTAATTTGTGGAGTGACTGTTTTATTGAATGTATGGCTTTTTTTCTGTTTATCTTTGGTGATGATACAAAAACAACTTCTATTTTCAGTATACTTTTATATATTTATATCTGATTCAATTCAAGATGTACAGTCCTCATATAAGCTACAGTGTACAGAATCCTAATGATCACAAAATATCAAATTGAAGCCAATATGTGCTAGTACTATTGAAACCTTTCACTAGCTGTCAAAGAGGGCAATCCTAGTGAATAGAGTACCATAATTACATGGAATAATTGATAGCAAGCCACAGAATATCTGACAGCATTTGTAGCTTTTACAACTCGTCACTGAAATAATTGGGATACATGCATATTTGCATGCATGGTCATTATTTTGTTACTACCCTGTATATCATAGTTTTCTTTTAAACATTTTTGCTGAATGTCTGATTTCACTTATCCCTAAAAATCAACAGAATACCCAGGCAACATATATTTTATGTCTTGGCTTTAAAAATCAAATTCTGTACCTGTTTTTCTAAATGTTTGCATAAAAGCCATGTATCAACTAATTTTTGTTTTTTGATAGTATCAAAAAGGCAAGTTTAATATTAGCACTACTAATGCCATTATTAGTATGTTCAGAATTAAACAGTCCCATTTCAGGTTGTAAAAACTTGACAATAAATATATTAATTAAGTTTTCCATGAATTTCTTTTGCTCTTTCAATGGCATAAAAATGGATCAATTATCATTAATTCTTCTAATTCCATCATTGGACAGGGCACACTTAACGTCACATGGCTCTGATGAAGAGGAGATAAGGAGCCCTTAATGCATGATATTAATGCAAACATCCTTGGCTAAATAAATACTTATAACTGTTGTTACATTAATGGTGATAAGCATTATGAGGATTTGAGCATAATGGTTAAAGGTTGACAGTAATGACACTTTAATTGAGTGGTTTTGCTGTAAGAGATAAGATTACAATTAACAGTAGAGATCTATATTTAACAGTTGTTGTACGTGCTACATATATTATCATTTTGAATTTCTTCTTAAATTCAGATGAACATTTAAGAATTAATCACATATTTTCTAAACTAACAGCCAATGAAATTCTAATATACCAGCAAATGTCAATGAATCTCTGGAAAGAAAGAGCATGAACTTATAAACTGAATTACTTAATTTACAAATAGCGGAAGTATGAAACAATAAATGAAAACCCATAATCTAATGAAAAGATAAAGTCAGTCACTTAATTCCAACCCCCTGCTTGGGAAAATCTTGCACCAAATCCACATACATTGTACAAAAGTCCATTCATTAATGACCAGCTTGAAACAATATAGGAAAACCAATGGTCAAATAAAAAGATAAAGCAAAGCGCAGTCATTTACTCCACCCCTTGCTCGCATATCTATTACTTAAATCTATAGCAGGTAATCAGTTTTAATTGATCCATCATCGAGGGGATCTCAGTAGCCTAGTGTCTACAACAAACAATTCCAACTACCCACAAACATCAGTGCTGTAATGACCAGTGAAAGTAAATAAATATGTTTATTCTGAAAACATAGCAATGTTTTTTTTTTCTAACAATACAAAACAATTGCTGGAGTTTTCAACTTTGACAGTTATCAGCCTTATATTTATGCCTCCTGCCATCTTGCACTGATCTTGAGAAACTGAGCTGTTTTAAAAATGTTCATGTATTATTGATAAGTTATTAATTTACTAATTGACTATAACTTAAAATGGGATCTATACAGGTTAGTATAATGGTCTCTCTTTGTGTAATTCTGAGCCACGTACTGCACTAGTAGTANTACATGTGGTTTTGGAAATTGCTCTATATCATACCTGAATAAAAATACAGACAGATTTTTTTCACTTTTTTCCTTTAGACTCATGTTTACATAGTTGGATCACCTGACAAGATTATCTGTGATTTGAGATCAATATCTTTGCTGAATCTACTCCGATTCTCTGATAGTAAATGCAACTGAAACTTTTCAAACCAATAAACTGGAAATTATGAACATAGTGAAATCTTCTGAGACCAATGAGCCCTTTGACAAATAAACCTTTAAGATACTAGGTAAAGAATGATGCTTGGTCAGTATTAACAACATCATTCTTTCCTTGGAATCAATAAACATGTCTTTCTGAATTTAGATTCAATTTGCCCTGAATGCCACCATCAACAAATATCACAAAAAGAAAACTTCTCATAGGCACCTATCCACATTGATGCTTAAATAAGTTAAAGAAATGTAGTAATTTGTGGAGTGACTGTTTTATTGAATGGATGGCTTTTTTTCTGTTTATCTTTGGTGATGATACAAAAACAACTTCTATTTTCAGTATACTTTTATATATTTATATCTGATTCAATTCAAGATGTACAGTCCTCATATAAGCTACAGTGTACAGAATCCTAATGATCACAAAATATCAAATTGAAGCCAATATGTGCTAGTACTATTGAAACCTTTCACTAGCTGTCAAAGAGGGCAATCATAGTGAATAGAGTACCATAATTACATGGAATAATTGATAGCAAGCCACAGAATATCTGGCAGCATTTGTAGCTTTTACAACTCGTCACTGAAATAATTGGGATACATGCATATTTGCATGCATGGTCATTATTTTGTTACTACCCTGTATATCATAGTTTTCTTTTAAACATTTTTGCTGAATGTCTGATTTCACTTATCCCTAAAAATCAACAGAATACGAAGGCAACATATATTTTGTCTTGGCTTTAAAAATCAAATTCTGTACCTGTTTTTCTAAATGTTTGCATAAAAGCCATGTATCAACTAATTTTTGTTTTTTGATAGTATCAAAAAGGCAAGTTTAATATTAGGACTACTAATACCATTATTAGTATGTTCAGAATTAAATAGTCCCATTTCAGGTTGTAAAAACTTGACAATAAATATATTAATTAAGTTTTCCATGAATTTCTTTTTCTCTTTCAATGGCATAAAAATGAATCAATTATCATTAATTCTTCTAATTCCATCATTGGACAGGGCACACTTAACGTCACATGGCTCTGATGAAGAGGAGATAAGGAGCCCTTAATGCATGATATTAATGCAAACATCCTTGGCTAAATAAATACTTATAACTGTTGTTACATTAATGCTTATCACCATTATGAGGATTTGAGCATAATGGTTAAAGGTTGACAGTAATGACACTTTAATTGAGTGGTTTTGCTGTAAGAGATAAGATTACAATTAACATTAGAGATCTATATTTAACAGTTGTTGTACGTGCTACATATATTATCATTTTGAATTTCTTCTTAAATTCAGATGAACATTTAAGAATTAATCACATATTTTCTAAACTAACAGCCAATAAAATTCTAATATACCAGCAAATGTCAATGAATCTCTGGAAAGAAAGAGCATGAACTTATAAACTGAATTAATTAATTTACAAATAGCGGAAGTATGAAACAATAAATGAAAACCCATAATCTAATGAAAAGATAAAGCAAGTCACTTAATTCCAACCCCCTGCTTGGGAAAATCTTGCACCAAATCCACATACATTGTACAAAAGTCCATTCATTAATGACCAGCTTGAAACAATATAGGAAAACCAATGGTAAAATAAAAAGATAAAGCAAAGCGCAGTCATTTACTCCACCCCTTGCTCGCATATCTATTACTTAAATCTATAGCAGGTAATCAGTTTTAATTGATCCATCATCGAGGGGATCTCAGTAGCCTAGTGTCTACAACAAACAATTCCAACTACCCACAAACATCAGTGCTGTAATGACCAGTGAAAGTAAATAAATATGTTTATTCTGAAAACATAGCAATGTTGTTTTTTTTCTAACAATACAAAACAATTGCTGGAGTTTTCAACTTTGACAGTTATCAGCCTTATATTTATGCCTCCTGCCATCTTGCACTGATCTCGAGAAACTGAGCTGTTTTAAAAATGTTCATGTATTATTGATAAGTTATTAATTTACTAATTGACTATAACTTAAAATGGGATCTATACAGGTTAGTATAATGGTCTCTCTTTGTGTAAATCTGAGCCACGTACTGCACTAGTAGCAATCAGCAAGTTTCTCTTCATTACGATTTCATTTTCTTCAAATACAAACTGCACTTCACAAGCAGTTTCTGATACATCTCACACAAAGCAGCCCTCGGTTTTTAAAACAGGTGACAAACCCTTAGTGGAGGTGACAAATTCTACTTTTGTTTCCTCAACCACATGTACAAAACAAAACACTGTCCCAGAATTAAACCAGAACAATTCAACGTGGATCTATTTCGTTTTGTGGTCAGTTAATGAAAACTGAATCTTTTTATAGTAGCCAAACAAATAAAACTGTGCTCCCCTGCGCACTGTACATGGAGGTTACAAGCATTAACACAGATGTAATCACACTCCCACCTGCTCCCATGCAACCTCTGGACCATGTTTAAAAGAAATATTAATTTTCCAAAGATCTTATCAAATCCAGACACAGGTGTTCAAGGATAAGCATGGATACTCTCCTTTGGAACTCCATTTAGAGGACATATGCAATTGTTGTGGTTAGCTGGCTCAAAGCATTAAAATTAATCAAGCAAAGGCAAAATGTGGTGTCTTAAAACAGTTCATTACCATGGGGTTCTTCATTAGATGTGGGTTTTGTCATGCAAAGGATTTAATGTTTGTCTGTAAATTTAGAAGTTGAAAATTCTTTTTTTTTT
>NW_019775525.1:420829-449455 GCF_001039355.2 Lingula anatina
TAGAGATCTATATTTAACAGTTGTTGTACGTGCTACATATATTATCATTTTGAATTTCTTCTTAAATTCAGATGAACATTTAAGAATTAATCACATATTTTCTAAACTAACAGCCAATGAAATTCTAATATACCAGCAAATGTCAATGAATCTCTGGAAAGAAAGAGCATGAACTTATAAACTGAATTACTTAATTTACAAATAGCGGAAGTATGAAACAATAAATGAAAACCCATAATCTAATGAAAAGATAAAGTCAGTCACTTAATTCCAACCCCCTGCTTGGGAAAATCTTGCACCAAATCCACATACATTGTACAAAAGTCCATTCATTAATGACCAGCTTGAAACAATATAGGAAAACCAATGGTCAAATAAAAAGATAAAGCAAAGCGCAGTCATTTACTCCACCCCTTGCTCGCATATCTATTACTTAAATCTATAGCAGGTAATCAGTTTTAATTGATCCATCATCGAGGGGATCTCAGTAGCCTAGTGTCTACAACAAACAATTCCAACTACCCACAAACATCAGTGCTGTAATGACCAGTGAAAGTAAATAAATATGTTTATTCTGAAAACATAGCAATGTTGTTTTTTTTCTAACAATACAAAACAATTGCTGGAGTTTTCAACTTTGACAGTTATCAGCCTTATATTTATGCCTCCTGCCATCTTGCACTGATCTTGAGAAACTGAGCTGTTTTAAAAATGTTCATGTATTATTGATAAGTTATTAATTTACTAATTGACTATAACTTAAAATGGGATCTATACAGGTTAGTATAATGGTCTCTCTTTGTGTAATTCTGAGCCACGTACTGCACTAGTAGTAATCAGCAAGTTTCTCTTCATTACGATTTCATTTTCTTCAAATACAAACTGCACTTCACAAGCAGTTTCTGATACATCTCACACAAAGCAGCCCTCGGGGTGACAAACCCTTAGTGGACCGGAGATGACAAATTCTACTTTTGTTTCCTCAACCACATGTACAAAACAAAACACTGTCCCAGAATTAAACCAGAACAATTCAACGTGGATCTATTTCGTTTTGTGGTCAGTTAATGAAAACTGAATCTTTTTATAGTAGCCAAACAAATAAAACTGTGCTCCCCTGCGCACTGTACATGGAGGTTACAAGCATTAACACAGATGTAATCACACTCCCACCTGCTCCCATGCAACCTCTGGACCATGTTTAAAAGAAATATTAATTTTCCAAAGATCTTATCAAATCCAGACACAGGTGTTCAAGGATAAGCATGGATACTCTCCTTTGGAACTCCATTTAGAGGACATATGCAATTGTTGTGGTTAGCTGGCTCAAAGCATTAAAATTAATCAAGCAAAGGCAAAATGTGGTGTCTTAAAACAGTTCATTACCATGGGGTTCTTCATTAGATGTGGGTTTTGTCATGCAAAGGATTTAATGTTTGTCTGTAAATTTAGAAGTTGAAAATTCTTTTTTTTTTATTCTTTGCCTACATTCTAGAGATGTCAAAGAAAACACTTTGTGCAAAGACAGAAAGACCTTTCTTGTAACCATATGCACCACTGCTGCAGTGACCACACACAATTAATACAAAATCAAGTATTTAACTTCAGTAACCAAATAATTGACATAGTATCATTTCTGTCCAAGAATCGAGTATCATTTCTGTCCAGGAATTAAGATGATTTATATGACTAAGTATTATTGTCATTTCTTAATTGCTCTTTTCTATATCCCTCACTATAAAAAAATGTTTTGGTCACTCACTGGTACATGCAGTTTGTTCTACATGTGGGACCCAGTAATCTAGGTTGTAGGTACATGTAGGTGACATTTGGAACGTTTTTCAATGTAAAAAGAAATAGTTATGATCCCTATCTTCTTAAACCCCCTTTACACTGGACAGTGTCTTTTCTGTGTCCTTTGTACGACCATGAAACTGGCCAGCTAGCTGTTGGTCACTCAAAGAATCCACAGTGATTGCTAAGATCCCACAAAGAATGTTTAAGCATTGCCGAGGACGAGAAGTTTCAAGCATATTTAAAACAATCACACAAAGAATGCGATGGAAGGTGGATGCTGCAAGATCACTCAAGGGATGCAGAGAGGATGCACAAGCATCGCCGTGGTTGCAGAAAAGAGGCACAAGCATTGCTTTGGTTGCAGAATGAATGCTCAATAATCGTCCAGTTTTCGGCATGAGAAGTATAATTTTTTTTTACTCTCAAATGGGGTCACACGAGCATTTTTTAGAAGTGACAGGAAATCTTAAGGTACATGTAACAGCTACTACTGGTCTCATACCAGCCTCCAGTTGGTATTTTTTTTCCTAAAATTCTTGAACGGATCCATTTTTGGAGGTAATTATAGAACAAAATTTTTTTCTTTCTTCAAGATGCAGTTGTTGTCACATTTTTTGCAGAAAGCATCTTTTGAAAATGGATTCAAAAATTCAGTTGTGCCAGTCAGCCTTTCTTGTCTTCGCCGCCTGACTATCCATCTTATAAGGACAACAATGATCATTGACTCAATATCAGTCCATGCAGACTTAGCATTACTGTAGTTTGAAAAAGAGGTTTATTGCTAATTATGTTTCATTTTCTGGAGATGTTTTAAAATGGGTAACCAGGGTGATTGGGTGAGAACTGATGAAAATAGAGTCAGAATATATCAAAGGACGCCCAACCAGCACGAACGCAGACGCCTTTACACTGAGACACGCTTTAATTGCTTTTGTGACCACTGACCACATTTTTGTTTGCAGAAGAGACACAGAAAGGACCCTGCCCAGTGTGAAGGGGCCTTTAGCTTTGACAGTGCATTTTATCTTTTATCTATCAAATATTAGCAGCATTTTTGTGTAAAAAGTTATATTGAAAAAAAGGAAAAGAAAAAAACAGAAAAAAACAACTTAAAAAAACTCTCTCACTTCCCAACTAAAACATGCATATTTACAGTGAAGACAAGTATCTTCTCTTATCACCCTGAGGGCAAACAGATTATTGATGCCAATTGATGATTTGAAATTAATCAGAAAGTAGATTATTGATGCCAACTGATGATTTGAAATTAATCAAAAAGTACACTGGGAAGGGATTTTTAAAAAAAGGACTGACATATCTTCAATTTATACATGCCTGAAATGTGTACATCTTTTAAACAAAGGATAATTGTAATCTTGATGTGTGACCAGCATGATGGGTGCATGAACAGGGCAGCAAACTTGTGGGCAAGGTAAAATTTTTCAACACTGCTTGCACTGACGAGCCTCTGAACACCATTTGACTCAATGACGAAAGCACCAAATCGTCATTATGTACTTGTGATAATTATTGACACATGTCAATGTAATTCACTCTTTTTGTGCTACAATATATATTTTTACCTCAGCAAAACATGGTGTCTTAAAACAGTTCATTACTGTAACATATTTTTGCTTCAGAATTGTACTGGTAGCTCAAAAACAGAGCACAAAAACATAATCACTGTCAAAAACAAACATGACCCATTTCTGGTTTGTCATATAATCATTATATTGTAGATCCACAACATTTAACATAATGTCTGCTCTTGAAGAGTTACTACAGTACTTGTGAATGATTTATACATAATATCAGCAGGACTATCAATCTATCACTTTTTTTCTTTGCCCTTATACTAGATAATTTCTCCTCTCTGTTCAGTGGGGAGCCCCTATATAGTGCTTTTGATTTAGTATATACTGAAATTATCTTCAGAATAATGGGATTAGACTGAATAATTCATACTCTCTGACAGATGCCACAGGCAAATGAAGGGTACTGAGCATTAAAATAATGAATAATGGCAGGAGGATGCCTTTAGATGAAATTATCCAATTTCAATGAAATATATTCCTTTAAAGACATAGTTACTTATGTTTCACCTCCTACTAATATTAATGCAAAGCAATCTAAAGACCACCTGATAAACTGATGGCCTGAGACTGATGCTACAGTCAATGTTTCTTATCCACTCAATGGCAGCTTTAAAAAATATGTGCATCAAATTATCACCCAAGAAGAAAAGTACATTTCTCTCCTGAAAAAGCTATCATCTTTATTAAAATGGACTATCTAAATTAACTTGGGCAGGGAAAATTTCAGTTAATCAAGCAGTGATCTCTATTCAAATTCATTCAAAGCTGGAAATCTCCTTACCTTATTATGCTATCAAAGCTGATTATCCATTTGGCAAAAAGGGAGGCTTTAATACTGTTATCAAAGGCAAGGCTAATAAATCCAATATTCCAAAACCAATAGCTCCTTATTACAAATAGATTTTCAGCTAATAGCATACTGATGTGCCATTTTATAATTTAATTTACGAATAAAAGGATAAAAAAATATCTTGAATTTACAATTCTTCAATGTCTCTTTTCATTTTAAAACAATCTTATATCTCTTTGTCTTGTTATTACAATATCTGATTAAATAATTATCATGGTTCATGAATTTTATTTTCTAAACACTGAGAGTAAAGAAAATTGATAATGTTCCACATAAAATCTACTGAACAAAGATTATTTCGAAGCTGCAACCCTCTTTCATCTGATCTTTGTCTTTTCCACAGCAGCAGGTTATGTGTGAAGGGTTAAGCACTTGCAGCGATAAGGAACAATTACATACCACCCATTAAGCACAAAGCAAAAATCAATAGCTTTTACCTGATAACTTATAATCCTACTGAAAACAGTCTAAACCAAGTCAATAGCATATGAATTACCTACCCACACTGGTCCACCAATTCAATTGATTAGATATGGGGAGAAATATTATGTTCTCTAACAAAAAAAAAAAGCTGTTTCACATTTCTTTTACATTTTCAAAATCATTTCAACTAGCTCCAAATCACTATGCTGTAAAAAAATACAACAGAAATAAATACTTATTTATCATTTTATTGTCAGACCTAAGAATCTTTAAAAAAGTAACCCACCTATATCTTGATCTCTTCCTTTATCAATCCTAAGATATCTTATAAAATATTACTCGAAAAATAAAAAGACAAGCAGTCATCAGTAACACTATGACTTACCCTCACGAGTTGCTGCTAAGTCAGCATCCTCTGTGTGGTCTGTGAGGTTCATGAACTGAACTCCCCTTTTCAGTGCATCCACAAACGCCAGGAGGGTAGGGGTCTTTCCTTGAACCAAATTTACTTTGTTTGTCTGTCCAATTTTACCTGGGAGAAGTCACAGACCAAATTGTGCCATATTCTGCAAAACACCAAAATTATCCACTGTTGAATGACTGTGTAAATAGCATGTTTTTATCCCAGTTGTTACTGTTCTCAGTGCACCTGCCAGAGGTCAGGTGTGTTTCTAAGCTTGCCCCAGTGTTTGGGTGCATCAAGAACCATTGGCCAATGGAGGGCTCAACAGGGGGAAACAGTGGGTGCAGCTTATGTTTATCTTATGTAATGAGATATATTATCAATAACTGTGGCATTTCTAATTTTCATCAGGTGGGAAAAGACACTCTTTTGTAATTTTTTCTCATGTTTATTTCACACATTTCAATTAGAAATTATCGAGTTCAAGAAGTTTTTTTATAGAAAACGGAACAATTACACCCAGAACATCACCTGATACATTATTCCTATTTGGACCATTTCAGTACTACTTCCTAGCTGGAGTGGGGCGGTGCTTTTGATTTAAGTTACAAAATCAATACGGGGTGTGCACAGGTATGTGACCCCCAAGTCACGGTCCGGCCGGCACACAGGTTTTCCAATCATAAGCGTGAAGAGGGCAGTTAATTGTCCACTTCTACTGTATGACCTGAATTATGCAAAAGAAAAACAACAGGTCCAGTCTGGACAAACATGATTCTACTAAATCAACCCAGAGTCCAGATATTTCCTCACTTGGGCAATTCCACTCCCATGGTGTGAAGTTTAAACACACCGCATCTAAACTGTTGTACTTCTATGCTCAATGTTGTGTAAATTGTAAACACATCGAGGCACATTTGTTTTGCTTGTCTAATGGCTTGTGAAGCACAGAAAGATGCCTTATTTGTACATGATGTCAAGCTTGCAGCAGGTCCCCTACAGGGCCATGTAAGGGAATACCCTACCCACTACCCTCGGACAAGTGAAAGATTTGAACACTGTTTGAAAGTCATTAACGTTCACAAAGCTTTTCTCAGCTCTGAGGTGGGCTCCGTTTCTTACAGGAATATCTGGGTATCCGGTGTCCACTGGTCATTGTGTTTTTATAATGATCAAAAAGTAAAGGGCCATTTGCAAACCAGACTGGCCATAAAAATGTTTTTCTTTCTGACAAAAAGCGTAAGTGGATAACGTGAGAAAATTTATGAAATTGAAGTTGCTTCAATAATTTTTTAATAAATTAAAAAAAAAAAGTTAACTCTTTGTTAATCTCCTAATTTACTGAAAAAAATATTATATTATTTGCTGGATTAAATAATTAAATAATTTTGGTAACATGCGCTTTGAACTAGTATCTTAATCATATGTAGTCAATACAGAGCTCTGGCTAAAAATATCAAAAGTATCAAATGAAAAGCATAAAGGGTTTTAATTTTTTTTTCCATCTACAGTTATTATTCTGTTTTAGACCTTATCAGTAATTCAGTGATACCTATACAGATTATCCTGGTACTTCATTTTTTTTTTTTTTTATTGCATATCTCAAATAAGTACAGATCTCAACAAAAAATACAAAATTGGTAAATAACTAAATAAAAATCACACTCACTCTTTCACTCACTCACTCACTCACAAAGAGACACTCAGTCATTTGCAATATATATATATATATATAGGTACTGTGTCATTTAAAATATATGTCAACAACGATATATTGATAACCTAATAGTAAAATACTTAATAATACTTAATAAATAATATGATCTAATACAGATAAAAACAAATATGTGTTTTACTATCAAATATCGGCAGGGGAACATACGCAGATAGAAGATATCATTCCATTTATTGCACTTAAGGTATATACATTTTGTAGCAAATTTGTAATAAGTGCATTTTCTTGTTTATCAATTGTATGTCTAGATAATGTCATGTGGTTTGATAGCCAACATAGTGAAGTGGATACTGTATGGTGATATGACTTGCTATACTTTAATTATTATTAAATGGCTCAATTCTATGTACTTAATATCTCAACTCCCCACGCGGTAAAGATATGACAGGGGCGATAACAAAACCGTGTGCATGGGTGTTTGTGCGTGGGTTTCCGTGTCTGTTTCCCTGCCAATTAAAGATACCAGTCGATCATTCTTGTCAAGGCAGCCTGCCCAAGTTGCCCTAGTGATTGGCCATTAGCAACCTTCCCTCTTTCACAAAAATGCCTCTCACATATCTAGTAAGAGTGGTGATAAGTTGGCACGGTTTTCATGGTTTCATGTCTTGTTTTATATAAACGAGGGGCGAAACTGATATAATAGATGAATCAGCAAGATGAAATAGATAATACATATGATAAAAGTCAAGCTGGATGGTCCGTTCTGCCGCCCTCTCTACAGATGAATGTATTTTTTGACTGGAATAAGCGAATGTCTATGAGTGGAATCCGCTGACTCCTGAGCAGAGCAAGGTGATTTTGTTTGAATTGTTCTTCCAAAAGTTATGAATTTCTGTCAATCCTCGCTGTGAGATTTTCAAATGTTGAATCCCAGTTACACGGGACCCTCATTAACACTGTCACATGTTTTGTTTCATGTAATGAGGGTTATTTAATAATATTACCCTCTTACTCCTCCAAAATTAAATAAATAAATAAATGAAAGCACGAGGAAATCAATGAAGGGCAGAATAAACCAAATACCCCAGTAGCCTATTTATTGCTGCTATAGACGTATGTAGCGCTTTAAAATACAGGCATTATTATGCTGTCAATCACATACTTCAGTGCATCTTTTATCAACTCTATGTTCCATTTCTTTGCTTTAAAACAATGTTTAATTCAGAATAACACCGCATTGATATACAGTGATCAAATCGTTTCTGCATTTCGTATCTTGTGTATTTTGTTTTCCTTAGTTCCGTAGAATTTCAATATTATTGTCACGTGCAGAGTAGAAGCGGCCGGCTGTCCCCACTAGTCATAATCAAGGCGCCAACTTCGACATCTCCAGATACTTCATGGAGAATATGCCACATAGCACGTTGATCGCCTCCGATGCTGCCTCCCTCTTGCCGATTTGCTGTGAAGACCACTGTGATCTGGACAAGAGATATCTTTCCCTCTACTTCTGAGCAGGTGAGCAGTATGGCAGAGCTTGTTACTAGTGTAAACATGAATAAAGTTCTTCTGGGTTGTCACATTCTCTGCTACAGTGTAACACAGTCTGTGTGGCCGCCTGGTATGGAGCCTTGCAGCCATTGCTGAACAAGCTGTTATTCTATCTCCCGTCGCCTTCCACTGCTATGGGCTGTCCTGCACATCATGAGTTCCTGAATGCGGTGTAAGTTTTCACGGCATTAAATTTGAGCATGTCAGCTCTGTTCAACTCTGTTATTGCTGCACTGACCTTGTTTGCTTTTTTCTGCATGGGTTACGTTGCTTGCTGTTAAAATCTGGCTCATCGCCGTGTTTGAGATCACATTCTGTGACAGACCTACTTCCAAGACTGCATTCACCGTAATATCAAGTCCCTCTCCTCGCTTTGGATTTCATTGTATAGTTTCTGCTTGCCTGTCCTCTGCTGACACGCACGTGCCACATTTCAGTCCCACAGACCACGCCGCTGCCCACTAGCCCTTCTTGTCCCAATTAAAGCACAGAGCCAGCTCACTCGGCTGTATACGTTCTGACACTACTTTATTGACTACCTTTTCTGCTGAACCCAACTTGTATTTGTCATCTAGGGGGTTGGGCTGGGAAGTGGACTGGTCTCTGGCTGTTCCCCCTCCCATGTCTCAGCGTCACGGGCGCATCTAGATTGCAGTCGAGGGTTGTAGGTGGAGTGGAGGCTGCTTATAAGTACTATAGTACAACTCTTGGCTGGGTCTAATGTATCTTAATTCTCACAAAGCGCTTTGGGGGACTGTCAGACTGCTGTCTTCTAAATAATGTAGGGAGTAAACTTATCCACGTGCGCTGGTCATCACCCGCCAAATTCGTTAGTGATGTCAGACCAATTTGGCCAATTTTGCTAAATACTTGTTGCGGAGGATCAGCTCGCTTGAACAGTATTCAATCAACCTTTACCATTGGCCATATGCGATGGGCTGGATTAAACGTGGTTAAAACTCGAAAAAGACCACAGGTAATTACAAAAAAAACATTTTATTTAAACAATTTTGACATAGATGAACAGGAAAATGTACAAAACTGTAAAAAACTATTTGAAAAGTGAAAGTTACAGGGTGGGGGGTATACTACAAAAGTAACATATTTCTTATGTGTTGCTGGGGTCAAAATTGAGGTATATTAGAAAGAAACCTTGTAACTACTGCATATTTATCCAGGACCAGGGGCAGTCAGATGTGTTGGATAAAGTAACAGATAAAGTTTAAAAAGGACCAAATGTTAAGACCAAAAGCACTGCTGTTATGCATCGAGATAGATGAAACATATTATGGGTTTAAAGGAAAATGGTCGATTTATTTATAGGTAGAGTCTTGCCATGTTTTTGATACTTGGGATTTTAAAACTGGTACATTTTTATGTGCATGTAAAAGAACGATAGCTTGGGTTTGATATTGGGTTATTCTCATACAAATATCTGCAAAAATTTTATATACAAATCAATTTTAAACAACAATATAAAGAAGATTTAAACAATATATAAAAGTAAGACGAAAGACATGGGAGACAAAGAGAAAAAAAATATAAGAGTTTAATATAATAAACAATGTCAAAAACACCATTAATAAGTAAATATATAAATTTAGAAATGTGAAGTTTAAACCGTGGATTGGTAGTTGCTTTGATATAATTACACTTACCTGCAAAAGTACTAGAACTATTATTTCAACTATTCCAGCCTGCAACGTCCGCCTGACCTTCATGTGCAAGTGCAAATGGTTAATGGGACGCTGTCTTCAAACACGTGACATCCTCGGACACAAACGAACATCCACGACACAAGCCGACCACAATCACAACAAACACATTATAGTAGGGGCTCAAACCTAACATGCACGTTGTCTTTTTATCGACTTTTACGACCTTTTATCTAGCCGAGATAAATTCGTGATGTGATCAGTGAGAACGTTAAGATCATGGTTGCTATTTTTTCCTTCTAATTGCATTAATGTTTCTATGTTTTCCCAAGGAGCGCGTGTTGGTAAAACAAATATATATTTTTTAAGCCATAGTTATTGTTTTCAGCGCGTCCGCTTCACCAGTTTGACAAAAGACACCAAAGGCAATAATACTAATATACAATTTTATTTAAAAAAATTGCAACCCGCGAGAAGAAGCAATAATTTCCATTATACTGGTCATACGAAGTCAACAATTTATAGATAAAATGATTCGCTGCTGTCCAATGGTAACTATTCAATTATTGGGCATTTTACAATACAATTTTTAGATCAATCCATTAAATTGTGGTTCAGTTAGTCAGTCCTCCATAATTTTAAAACAGTATTAAGTCACTGTCGTCAAGGTCGCTTATTTTTTCAACGAGTTTTGAGAAATCAATTTTATGTACTTTTGTCAATGTTGGCATTTCTTGTAAATCATATCAAAGACAAGACCATGACTGTGTTCGGGTTAAGTGTCGTATCCTAGCTGATCAAGTTCAGCCATCCTGTGTCTTCAGGGTTTAGAATTTCTTTCCCTCTCTGAGCCAAGCCATGTATTTCTCGGGCTAGTTCTCTGATATTATTGGCTTGTTTAGAACCGGTCTTGCGGTGCTCCTTGACGGAGGACGTCGCTAAGGTGTAAATATCATAGGGCACCACCAATGCGCTCATTACAAATCCTCCTATGTGCAGAACTCGAAGCCCTGTTCCCAGCCCTCTAAAAACAGTTGCGGCAGCGTCGTCTGCAACGCCCAAAGTGACCCTGATGCCACTTATGACTGATATCCCGACACTGCCCGCTACTTTTGACAGCAACGAACTTGAATCTGCAGCTGCAGCTGCAGCATTTGAAGATAGGAACATCCCTTTAAGTCTTTCTAGACTCTCATTATATGCTTCGGCCCTCGCTTTGACATCATTAACTGCCTCCTGTGCCGCTCTGCACCTGGCTCTGGTGATAAAATGTTCAGCTAAACCCGAACCGGCGGCCGTGATGCCCCCTGCGCCAGT
The DNA here is from genome assembly GCF_001039355.2 of Lingula anatina. The sequence goes on from NW_019775525.1 coordinate 432,096, forward strand.
CAGTACAGCACCGGCAATAGAGAGACCAAGCGACGCTCCAAATGTCACAAATGATAAACCAAAACCTACAGCAATAAGTGGGAACCCCGCCAGGGAAGCTGCAGACCCGGCAATTTTTCCTGAAAATTTGATTAAAAAAATCTTGAAACATTACAGGTCTCAACTTTTATGGTGTGAAATATTTTATTTCTGTACATTAATTATCCTGATTTACTACTCATCTAAACACCTACAAAAGCCAAATGTTGTCAGATGTATTTCAAAGTTTTGGTACACAATTTGTGCAAAGGTTTTGGGCCATAAGTGTTGCTATTTTGGTTCACGCGAGTCAACTTATCTCCTAAAAGACCGGACGCCTTTCACCCCCTTCCCACCCACGTAAAGGTGATTTTGTTACATTTTAACAATTAAGTTGCTAAACTCTCAAAATGTACCGGTATGTTGTTGTCATAAGGAACTCGGTGTGAAGATGGCCTTTGTTGGCTACATTTTCATCTCTTGATCCATTCGTGAACGGCTCCCTTTAAGGTTAATTTGTTTTATTTTAAAAAGTAAATTAAATTGCTAATCTCTCAAAATACACTGGTCCCTAGCATGTTGTTCAAGTATGACTATCAGTTTGAAAATGACCTCTGTTGGCTCTGTTTGTATTTACTTTATCTTTGAAAAGGTTGCCAAATAATTACATTCATTCTGTTTTGTTAACGCCTCCCCTCTAAGTTTGACTATATTTGATAACATGTAGTATGCAAGCTGCCCTGTGACCGCAAACAGATTTCGGAATCTAAATTTTAGGAAAACATTTACGAGGTACAAATTTGAGATTGGTCAACGGAAACGTACCCACTATCTCAGATTAAATATACCAACTTTTCTACAGCATGACTTTTGCATGGGGCAGTGCCGCTAGATTTATTTAAGAAACGGAGGCACAAAAACCATTCCTTGTTTAATATATTCTTAAATTTTGCCTTAAATGGCTTAAAGATACTCACACTGGCTCACCATTTATGAAATTGATTTGTTACAATGATATATCGAAATGGTTTTACAACTAAATGCATGATAATTATTTAATAATTCAATATCTACTGTAACAAAGAGACAAACCAGACCTTCAGCCAAGCGCAATTATATTTGCTAGGTGGCAAACACAAAGACGTTTTAATCACTGGGCCTGTTTTGAGGTCTATACTTTTACGAAATAATATTGGTAATGTCATTAGAATTTTTAAAATAGAAAGTTTTAAATCAGCCTAACACACAAAGGCGTTTTAATCACTGGGTCTGTTTTGAGCATTTTACTTTTATGAAATAATGTGGTATATTAAGTCGATTTTTTTTTAAATTTTCATTGGCCATTAGAGTGACCGCCATGATCAGGTACAGCTAATCAGGCAATAATGGTGGGAGCCAGTACTTGCATTATCATGAGAGACAGCTTTAAACTGCTCACAACTTTTTGTATATGTTCCCGAGCAAATCCAGGTTTTTAATATGTAAGTTTAGTAAACTATTTTATGTGGCTTTTGTCCTTCAAAAATTACCAAGTTAGTATTTATGAGATAACAGAACAGGGTCACAGCACAGCAATAGAATATCTAATGAAAAAAATACCTGTGACCTTAAACGAGGATAAGAGAAAGACTTGATATGATGGCCGCAATAAATTGCCAAAACGTAGGATCATTATATTGCTATGGGAACAATATAAGGGAGCTAAGAAACCACGAATAATAATAATAACAATAATAATAATAACTAAGATATTTTACCTTTGTTACATTTTTTTAAATGCTCGTCAATTTCGTCGGCAAGACGATGCAGATTTTTGGAGGCTTCTTCGGCGCTTTCAACAAGCTCACGAAGCTCGATTTCCAACTCTCTACTCAACTGCAAAACCTCATCCTGGTCAAAGTCTATTTCTCCTACTTTTCCCTCTATATCTGTTCTGTTTGGCCAGGTTACGGCGCTTCGAACATGCTGGCGACACTCGTTTTCGAAATTTTCACTTAACTCTAGAGATTCATCCTGAGCAATGTCTATCTCTCCTACTGATTCTTCACTATCTGTAGTGTTTGGAGATGCCATACCGACACTAAGAGCACCTAAAAGTAAAAACAACAAAACTTATTATCCACGAACACCATTCCCCTTACGTGATATTTTAAAATGTGGGATATGAACGAGAAATTCTAATGAAAAGTGGAAAGAAATTGTCACAAGAATCATGCGAATTGCATTCTTGCATATAGAGCAACATGCAAAACAAATCAGTTTAAATCAGGTGACTCATATGGACGGCGTTCAGATTATTCCATCGTACTATCTGGATCGACACAATTCTTGCTAAAATGCATCCAGTGTAATCAGTTTATTTGTCCGATACGCGTCCTCGAGAGAAATCGCGCACGAAAGTTAATTACCCATTCACTGCTTGTGAAGAGGTGTGTCTGACACTAAAGCTGGTTTCATTGACTCCACTGAAGTGTTCATCCCTGCAGAGTTTGATCGATCCAGCTGGTGTGATGTGTTTATCTGAAAGCACAAATAAACACTATCATTTTTCCTGAATAGAACATCAGGCATTCTGCGTGTGAAAAACAGACGGAGACATTTTGAAGAGCGTTACATGTTTCTTATAAGTCAAGTCTTCATTGGTCGTAGACCTCATGCAAACTCACAGAACAAAGATCTACAGCAAACTCTATGATTTACGGCTTTTCATTGGTTTTAGTGCTGTTATACATCCATGAATTTCCCCTTACATATTTAGACGTGATCAATACCGAAAATGAAAGTGCTTTTAAAACAGTTGAATGTGTCTTTCTTGTACACTAAGAAAGAATAATCGGCTCAAGTGGGGTTTGGTGGATCTCGATATACGAATTAAAACATTATAAGTATTTAAACCTTGAAAATACCCATCAATTGTTCATATTTTTAGCATTCCAAACTTACCTGCCTATTACTCAATCGTCAGAGTTTGAAACTGACACTACCCGGGGACCACTGATCACTGACTGTCAATCAACGTAACTCAAAGCCAATCAGTGTCTTGTCTACTTAATACCTATAAGACTGTGCGGTGATATCGATCTTACTGAATAAACAAACATGTTCTATGACGTGCTGCAGCAGCGTGTACGTGAGCAAAAGTAGGCCAGGTGATAAATTAACCCAACTCGGTGATAAATTAACCCAACTTGGCTGATAACTAAGACTGGGTGCCCATGCCTAGATCAAATCATCTGGATCGATCTAACTCCCTAGGGAGTCTCAACAACTTGCTGTCAACTAACCGGCTTAAATGTCTGTCACACCTACCGACTCAGCTAGGGATAAAGATTATTACACTCTAGCAGCTTTACTAGGCGTGACAGACACTTAACCCTGTCAAGTTGACAGCAATTTAGTGAGACTCTCCAGGGAGAAAGATCGATCCAAATATCTGTTGGAATGGTATCTAGGTTAATATATAATAATATAATAAAGAATATCTGACTGAGCAATTAGTATTGTTCTGAAGGTAAAAACAGAAAACTGATTTCCTGTATGCTTACAAACAATCACAGACACCTGTAATGATGATTTGTTTTCCACTTGAGTTTAGTAATATTTAAAACATTTTAAAGAATTTTCTATATCCCTTACGTTACCCTTTTCAAAAGTGCAAAACGGCAAACATCCACATGTGTTTACCCCAGTGTTTGCAGAGGTATCATTGTGCAATTTCACAACAATACAAACAGATTATGGCACAATTATTTGCATATTTTTTTTTCGACTCATGAAATGGTCCCTGTCTCAGCAGCCGCAATGGTTGATAAGTGGCCCATACAGCAAGCACATTTTCAACGTAACACAGCTTATTCACCGAGAGACTATTCTCAGCCATATTGGGTGGGGTAGTTTGTAATGTATCAAAGTTTTTTAATTTTTAGTTTCATAATGAAAAAAGGGTGTTTTTTCTGTTAGGCAGAACAGACCAATTATTGCTTGTTATAGACGAATGTAGTGCTGTGAAAAACTAGTGTTTTTGTTTTTCATTTTTTCTGGCATTTCTATGGTGTTGTCTATTGTGGTCTACTGGCAGGCTAGGCTGTAAGTACTGCATATTTTTTGGAACCAGGGACAGATGTGGTGGATAAAGTATCAGATAAAGTAAAAAAATGTTATAATTAGCAAGAATATCCTTGTGATTTCTTGGTCGTTGTTATGTGTTGCGATAGATTGGACGTCTTGAGTAAAACGAAAGTGATTTCTTTGTACAGAGTATAAAGGTAGAGTCCTGCCATAATTTTTTTTCTTTTTTAGAGATCTAGAAAATGACACAACTTTATGTGCAAACTGTCTTTTTATTGACTTGTACGACTTTTTTATTTAGATGATGATTCGTGATGTGATCAGTGAGGAAGTTTGGAATAACGGTTCCTGTTTTTTTTTATTGCATAAATATTTTCCTCATCTATGCTCTCTCAAGGAGCACGTGTTGGTAAAACGAATATACATTTTTAAAACTATGGTTATAGTTATCAGTACGCCCGCTTGATCTGTTTCAACTATTTTAAAATAATGGAAAATAGACCAAAGGCAATGATACCAATAGAAACATTTATTAAAGAAAATTGCAACCCACGAGAAATATTTCATAAGACTGGTCATATGAAATCATAAATTTACATGTTTACATTTAAAACTATTCGTTTCGGTCCAAGGGTACATATTTAATTATTGGAAATTTAAAAGATAAGTAATTAATATTTAACAAGGGATTAAAAGCAACCTTACCTAACGTTTAGTTTTGAATTAGACACAGTGTACATTTTATGTAGACTTTAAAATTGATTAGATTAATCTTTTAAAATTTGGTTCATTTGGTCACTTCTCCATAATTTTAAAACAGTCTTAAGATCACTACATTTTCAAAAATTGAAGGAATGGAAAATTTGAAAACTTAATCATAATGTGAACAATTATTCCTAATTCCCTGCTTTGGATAGTCTAATGGTTTACATTGATCAGAGCTCGAGACCAAAGTTCAACGAAAAATAATCTCCCACAATTGAGTGTGTTATATCTTGGATGAAAATTAATACAACGTATTGGATAATCGTTGACGTTGCTTTTTTTCGAAGAATTTCAGTACGTATTTGAAGTTTGGACTATTGATAAATCAGCTTAATGATCTATCAATGTTGACAAGTCTCTTTCCAATTATTGTAAATTTGTACAGACAAAGCTATGTTAGAGTTCGGGTTTAAGTCTCGTTTAAGTCTAGCTGAACAAGTTCAACCATCCTATGTCTTCAGGATCTAGAAGCGAGAACACCTGTGCAATTTTTCTGGCTAGTTCTCTGATCTTATTGGCCTGTTCAGACCCGGTCTTGCGATGCTCCTTGACGGAGGACGACGCTAAGGTGTAAATATCGTAGGGTACCAGCAGTGCGCTCAACACAAACCCACCTATGTGTACTACTCGTAGCCCTGTACTCAGCCCTCTAAAAACAGTTGCGGCGGCGTCGTCTGCAACGCCCGCAAAAAGCCTGGCGCTATTTATGACTGAGGTCCCGACACCGCTCGCTGCATTCGACGCTAACGAACCTGTATGTCTAACGGCGGAGAAGAAACCAGAAGATGGAACCATCTTTTTAAGCTTTTCTAAGCTCTTATTATATGCTTCAGCCTTCTCGTGGACAGCATTAACTGCTTCCTGTGCCGCTCTGCACCTGGCTTTGGTGATGAAATGCTCAGCTAAACCCGAACCGGCGGCTGTGATACCTCCTGCGCCACTCAGTATTGCACCGGCGATGGAGAGACCAAGCGACGCTCCAAATGTCACGAATGACAAACCAAAGCCTACAGCAATAAGTGGGAACCCCACCAGGGAAAGTGTCGAACCGACAATTTTTCCTGAAAATGTGGTAAAAAATCTTCAAACATTACAGGCCTCAATTATTTCATAATTAAATGGAATAAAATATACATGTAGTATTTCTGCCCTTTGTCGTTGACGCCTCCCGTCTGAGTTTGGTTAATCTTTGATAACATGTTATATGCAAGCTGCCCTGTGCCTGCAATCAGAGGTCGGAATTTAAACGTTACAGGCCCTTACCCAGCAATTTCAAAAGGGGGGGGGGGTTCTTTTTCTGAAAAAAGTGGACCTTTTCCCATAAAAAAAACTCCTTGTACCTATATCAAATTTTACATAGAGTGGACCTTTACCCAGCAAAATGGGGCGGTTCTTTCGAACCCCCGAACCCCCCTGGCTACGGGCCTGCGTTAGGAAAACATTTACGAGGTACAAAGTTTGATGTGAGTGAAGGGAAAAGGTACCCTCTCCCGCAGAAATATTATGTCTACTTTTCTCCAGCATGACCTTGGAACTTTTGGCCAGATAGAAGCTAATGATATCGCTAGACTCCGTTATTTGCATGAACTATAGTAAGCTGAGATCACGTAAGAGTTGTAGTATCAACATTTGTGGTAGTGTGGTGTGGTATTTTAATTCAATTTTTGTGTTATGTTTTATTTTCATTGACCGACCAAGTTAACAGTTGTGTTTGAGCATAGCTAATCAGGCGATTAGGGTCGAGGCAATTAACTGTATTATCATGAGTGACAGCTTCTATCTGCTCACAACTTTTTACAAAAAAATTTACCATGCAAATCCCGACTTTAGTATATAAGTTTACTAAACTATTTTATGTGGATTTTGTAGTACTTCTGAGATACCATAACAGGTTCACAGCACAGCAAGAGACTTTTTGTGAATGTCTATAGTGAAAAAGTATCTGAGACCCTGTCAGAGGATAGTGGTAAAAGGCTTGATATGATATTCGCAATAAAATGTCAAAATGTAAGATCATTACGAGGAACCTATAAGGAACCTTACAAACTGCAAATAATAATAATTGTAATAATAATAATAATATTAATAATAGTCATAATTATAATTAAGAGATGTTACCTCTGTTACATCTTTTGTAATGCTCGTCAATTTCGTCGGCAAGAGAATGCAGATATTTGGAGGCTTCTTTGGCGCTTTCAACAAGCTCGTGACACTTGTTTTCCAACTCTCTACCCAACTCTAGAACCTCGTCCTGATCGCAGTCTACTTTCCCTACTTTTTCCTCACTACCTGTAGTGTTCGAAGACGCCATCCCGAGTCTTAGAACACTTTAGAAAGAGAAAACCAAAACTTATTATTATTGCAGAATATTTCAAAAACATCGCGCACATTACACGCGATATTTTGAAATGTGGGCAATGAACGAGAAAATCAAGTGCATCACATTTTTGCAGAAACATTTCGCACGTCTGGCTTTTGTCATATGAAAAGTAAAGGGTTAGATTTCGAATCGTGCGAATTATATTACTGCACATATACCGTGTAGCAACATGTTAATTTTAGTAGAAAACCAATCTGTGTCATATACACTGCTTTAAGAAACACCAGTCAAAAGTGACACATTTCATATTCGCCGTATTTCAAACTTACCTACTACTCCTAACACTTCCTAACACTTCCCAGGGACCACTTATCACTGACTGTGAATCCAAATGACTCAAAGCCAATCAGCACATTGTATTCTTCGTACCAATAAAAACCTGGGCAGCGACTTTCCTGGATATATAAACATGTACTATGACCTGTTACAGCACTGGTCTACGTGAGCAGGTGAACATCCCAAGGTGTTCAAAGGTGTCAAGGTGTTTATTTACTTCAGGCAGTCGTTTCTTATTCTTATTTTGAAAAAAGATACCATGTGATAGTATTAATATTTCGAAGGATGCAGTTGTTATGCTGTATAGTTAGCGACTGAGTATACCATTACACTATTTTAGAAATATTTTGGAAACAGAACAGAGGAAAGTTATGTTGCTTTAAAACACTCCAATTCTTCTTTAGTAAAAAGAGTGTTCCAGTCAAAGAGCACACTTATTTTTCAACTGGTACAGCATGAAAAATTTCATTTGATAGCAATTGTAGAGATAAATAGGCACATTTTCTTGTTTATCAGTTTTAGCTTTGTAAATCAAGACGATGACCTGTGTTTTGATAGCCAACATATTGCGGTCGATGCTGCATGGTGATATGTTTGTTCTGCATTATCAAGAACTGTCATAGTGTTTTGTACTGCATGCCATAACCGCCCCCGTTAAGATTTGACGATACTGGGATGGTAGCGAGGTTTTTATGTCTACCTGCCAAAGAAAGCAGTCAGGCATTCTTGCAAAGACAGAATGCCAACGTTTTCAAACCAATTGGTCTTGTGGATTGATTAGAAGAATAACACATAATTCACACAAACACTTGAAAGCGTGGTATTTAATGTCATCGTAATTTATTTTAATGTCATCGTAGTTTTTTAATGTAAACGAGGGGCGAGACTGAAGAACGAATAGATAAGATAAAATAGATACTTATGATACAAGGAATTTAATGGGGACGGTCCGGTCTACCGCCCTCTCTACCAAATTAATATCATAATCCACTAAAGTAAGCTCAGGTTAAAAGGAGCATAGATATTTTTTTAAAAGATTGTTCATTGAATAACAACAAAGAGACCGCTTATGATAACCCCATATGATTTATAGCAATATCATAATGTAAATGTAAATAAGGGCACCTACCTTGTATGCTTGACCCCCCCCCCCCCCAACTCTGGTAAGGCATACAATTGACAAACAAACAGAGCGCAACAAATCGCTGTATCTTAAATTGTCTGAAACGTAATAATCACGAACGGTATATTATAAGAGTTTATCAGTGGTATCTGTTGACACTTGAACAGAGTTATTATTTTCGTTGTAATTGTTCTTTAAAAAACACATGTTTAGTCAATATTCGCTGTGACAGTAAGATTTTAACTACAATATGCTTACACGGGAACCTTCATTGAACACTGTCACTTGTTTTGTTTGATTTAATGAGGTTTAATAAGCAATATAACCCCCCTCAGAACTATCCGACTCAATGGGGTGGGTGAAGTTCGTTGATAAGTCAATTCTATCATTGCTGAAATAGGAGAAGTAACGTGGTGTTGATGTGTCACACTCATTGTGTTCGTTGAGACACAAAAGCAATGGACGAAAAAGATTGCTGCATACAGATATTCTTGGCATCCATTTGACACCTTAGGGTGGTGCAACTTGCGCAACTTTAGCTGAATCACTGCACCTGGATCAGTGAAAAACAAAGCTCTCTTCCTTAGGTACAGGGTTCAAATCTGTTGCGCGTGATGTCGATGAACTTGTGGGTCACCTTAATTCGATACGTGAAATCGATTTTTGTTAGTTGACTCAGCTTACCGTGCCAGAAACAATTAACATGAGTTTTAGTTGATGTTTTTAGGAGGCCAATATTATGAATGTGTACATAATACAAATCCGGCGGACAAAACTTTTAGTAGAATTTATATGATATTTTTGTAGAAATAATTGGTAGCACTTAATAATACTGCCTGTCTGGCCTTACCAGTGTTTCTTTATTTAGACAGAACACATGACCGCCACATTGATATTTTCACATTTCATTCGGATTAGTGGGAGATTTCAAATATGACTACACACACTGGACAACAGAAGTGTCACTCCTACTGAACCAATACTTTTGGGGAGATAAATGACTGTGGAATGATGTGCTCCTGGTATCATTTTATTAACATCAAATTTCACACAAATACCAACAATACAATTCCATGGCGAAGCGGTTTTATACTCATTCGTCACATTTAAAGTAGACCAGGCGTTATTACTTTGATTACTCTGTTTCAGGGGGTGTCCAGTGTGTGTATAATAACTTTGCTTGCTTTCGATGTAAAAACCGCTCGTAAAATGTGCATTCACATTAATTGAAGAGGCCATGAGTAATTTTCGAATATTCCCCCAACTCGTATCATTCCCTGATAACACACACCGTTAGGGCAACTGACTTATTTATATGACACAAGCTGATTATGTATTTTGCCACTGATTGCATTTCCGTGTAAATGCACTTGGAACATTACATGTATATGTACATGTCTGTCGATAATGTGCATTTATATTAATGCTTACATCGTTTTACACATGTATGTTCAAAGACTCAGGTACATTTGCACTACTACTGCGTGATAGTTTGTATCGATCAGCATTATAAATTCAATAACCTAACCAGGCGTAATATTGCACAATGATTGATGGCCCACTCACGTATTTGAGTTGTTCTGAATGACGATTCCACGAATCTGTTTCGTTTTAGGAAATGTCGCACTGCTGATGCCTTTTCACAATGCTGATTAAACCCTGATAACACCCTGTGAGGATGAGTGAAATTACCAGTTCGAAGAAAGTTGATGCATCAAGATCTATAGCTACATGTAACTACACTGTAAAAAGAGCAAGCCTGTATAGAAGGGCCGTGATTTGTAATTCCCTGTACCATATTGGCATTTAAATATATTTCCCTGTGGTGGAATCGTGTTATCGTTAGTGGCCCTGGTTTAGGACAAACGTGCAGTTTAATAAGCGCCGTATTAAAACAACAACTACCGAGACAGAAGTGCAAAGGACTATTCGGATTTGTTGATATACAAGGAAAAAAAACAACAAAACAACAAAACATTCAAATTTGGGAATTGAACTAAGAGATTTCAAACCTACTTTGTTCCAAAAGTGAGATGAAATTCAGTTAAATCGTGAGATTTTTTTGTTATTATTGAAGAGCTATTTTGCATTTTGTCACCATAAGCCGCAAAAGACCAACAAATGGTATGTTTTCATTTTTTTCTGATTAAATATGAAAATGATGTAATGTTTTTCATATTTATTCTTTATGTTTGACAGCATTTTTCATGCTCTTGATCATTGTGGCTATTGACGATAGGCCGATATAATAATAATAATAATAATAAATGTAATAGTCATAAATGCAGTGCATGAAGTCTGCATATTTAAAAGTCATTTTGATATCCCTTATTATTCAGTCTCAATCGATTTTTTTCCTGAAAATTATAATCGATTGCAACAAAACACGCTCTCACATAAACTAAGCAACCGAACAGATTTACCTGAGACATATACAAAGATAGGCCCACTTGAGTCCATCAGTGGTCTCATGATACAATGTGGTTCCATAAAATATGATACAATACAATACAATACAATACAGGTACGTATCAGGTGAAGCGAACGCCTTTGCATTATTTATCATCAGACGCACTGCCCGAATTAAGTGGATTGGGGAGTCACAGGAACAGTCCGCCATGGTGTTTTGCCTTAATTTCTGTGTTAAAAAGGTAAGTGTCCTTGCTAATATGATTTGAGAACAAAAACTGTTCTTAGGTCATTTTTTTTACGTCGAACTAAATATGTTTCTCTTTAAACTAACTGTCTAAGCTTACGATGCCTGGTCACTACTGGTGGTATACAGGTAGATCACCAGTTATATCGTGGTTCTAACCTGCCCTGAAGTATTTGCCATCCCAACAAGGGTAAATAATTAATTTAGTTGACTTAATGTATCAAATTGCTGCTCCGACACCACGCTGTTTTATTTATTTATTTTTTCTATTTTTGATTGTCTTTACAAAATGCGCATTGATGGAGAACGCAAAGTACTGGGCCCCGTATCTCGAAGGCATCGCATATTGCGAATCGCTATATCAAATAGAGGTTGCTATGTATTATATGGGACGAGTATGGGCCAGTTATGGAATCGAGACGCTTGCGCACGTGCGCAACATAGCGAACCTTTCGAGATACGGAGCCCAGGTCTGTAATGTTGTCAAGTACTATTTGGGTGACGCTATTTAAAATGTCAGTGCAAAAGAGACTCACCTAAAAATGTAAAATATTTTCTTACATATGCCCTTCTACGTTGCCAATGAAAAAAAACACGTTTATTATTTAAAAAAAACAATGGTTATTATTCTAAATGACAAAGCTATTTGTGTATTTTTAAAATTTTGTAAATTGGGATTTTTTGCTATTCTATTCTGAAAACACCAAGGTTATTCAGGATTTTTGAGATTGTGCTGACTTTCCCCCCTCACTCATAACCTTGAACCTCACCATGCGTGACCTAAACGGATGAAAAACTGAGTCATACGTCACATTACCTCTCCACTCCAACTCCAGTGTCGATATTTCATTTCTCATAGACAGAGTGGATAAATACAGCTGACAGAACCTGCACTCGTTAAGTGGAATACTGTCGATGAAAAAAGAACTAATATTCCTTCATTTTCTACTTCCTACAAACAAGATACTCTGCATCCTATCTTGTTCCTATCTAAAATTATTTTGGCATTGTACTTATCGTGCACGTAATTACAGAACATTTTTTTATGATTAACTATTAGACTCGAGTCCAACATTAAACGTTGGGATAGCAACCCTGTGGCTTGATACTTAAGAATATATTTACGAAATATAATATACCGAGATATAATGAAAAATTAAAATAAAAACTGTATGCCCCTCTTTGAAGTACGGATTAGGTGATAGGTTTAATGGCTTTGCCATACATCCTAGCTGAATTCAAGGTTAATATTTAATGAAGTTAATTGTGTGTAGGGGAAACGCCACAGATCTGTCAGCTGCACAACGCAATTGCAGGACCATCCCGAACCAAAAATCAATCACCTAAGTAGTACCCGGAGGGAGTGAAAAGGTGCTATTGGGATTTCATAATAAATTAATCGCATATGTATTCTACTGGTTCAAATTAATGCCCTGGTATTTTCGTTATGTGAGTTCACAATCATCTAGCGAATCCGCTTCTTTTTATCTCTGCCAATTAAAGAGGGAGGTTGTGTTCTCTGGTTTGTTTGTTTTTGGACACGATATCTGCACAAATTTTGATGAAAGCCGGTTATTTGAGAGGGATAAAAGCGAATGCACGTTCAGTTGAATCTTGTAATGTTTTTCTTGGACAGTACACCAGTTTACCTGATGATACTGCGCTGGACCATACAGCTTCGCTGAACAGAATGAGTTATGGGCACCCACACCGGACTTTTCCCAAGGTAACTTCTCATAGATTTATACAACTTATGAGTAACTTTTGTCAAGTGATTAACGAATAAAATGTTGACGTCTTATAAAGTCGCTGAATCCAAGTCTTAATGTAATTTTTTTTTAATTTTATTTTTATTTTTTATTCATTTATTTTATTTAATTTTATTAAATTTTTGTGAGGGTCAATACGTGGTGCAAATGAGGGTGATCTTGTTCGAAGCGTATCAAATTTGTACGAGTATAAAACCAAAATGGCTATGGTATGTCAATATTAAGACAGCAGAGCACACGAGCTGTCCAATTGAATTTTTGAACACGGTTTTCCGCAGAAAGCCAATTCACGAAAAGATCACAGGTGATTTTTTTTTTAATTTCCAGGATCTAGAATAGCTTTCAGGAAATTAACAGGACAATGAACTTTGGATCTGGAGGTTAGTGATCTGATACGGCACAACGAGCCTTTAATGGCGTTTTCCGTTTATTCTAAACGATGGGTTATCATTTTAAGACATTTCTTGCACTGAGTTTTGCATTCAGTTTGGTATGGGATATATTTATGGTCACCACTACAGGCACCCTTTTACCTATGCCCTTGATCTCGAATTATTGTATCATATTTCAGAAAATTGAGGGTTTTGATGAGGATGAAAAAATCAAACACTTAGATTATTCATACTTATTTTAATTTTGATACGTTAAGATCTGTTTCTTTGTCCACTTAAATGATGGTAAAATATGTATGGTCAAATAATGAGACAGTGTTGGCATATCACATATACACCAGTGAATTGGCTAGTTCAAGCTGATGACGTAACGGCTGCGTTTTGCTGTTATATCGATTCAAAACAGATCCACTTCACCTGAACAGTTATTAAAGCTGTTTTAACACCCACTGCAAACATCGTTTTAGTGACACATATCTCCTAAGCAAAAAAGTAAAATCAAACCATGGAACCAAATTATTTTTGACACTTACTTGCCAACCTTGCCAATTTTCACGACCTCACTTAGTATCAGAGTTACGTCGGAACCTATCCAAGGACGTAAAATATTTTTAGTAGATCTTCATAGATGCATCAATTTGATAAACTGATTATTTTTTAAAGAAATATACTGTGATTTGATATGAATCTTCATAGTTACGTCTTGAACCGGTCGACGTCCCACACAATTTACCATTTACATGCCATATGCGTTGAACCATCATATTTTCGAAGGCATTTGATCATATGGGCACTGCAATGTTTTAAAAACTGACTTAAGTTCTTGTGTTTTAAAATAAACCTTAATGCATTTTAAATATTCTCAAAGTGCCAATTAATATCATTCCATTTAATGGATCCAACAATTTGCAATAATCAAACTAATTTTGTTGCAAATAAACATTATTATTATTATTATTATTATTATTATTATTAAGCAGTGAAATCGACGATTATCCTTTGGTCACCCTTTCACTGAAGCTAATAAGGTCGTGAATATAACAACAAAAACGAAGATTTCGCTCTGAATGTGTTCATTTGTCATTCAATGGTATTAAGATAAGAATATCAATTAAAAAGCGAGGATGATTTAACTTGACTTGGGCTTCATAACACATCGAACCCTCTTAATAAGGTAGAACAATTGAAGCACTGCAAGGGATAAAGTGGGCCTTGACATGGTAATTGGCACGTTATGTAATTTTTATATTCGGAACAAAACATAAATGTTCATCGTCCAAATATACATGTATACTTTAAATGTTCATTTTGGGATTTATTTTCAGGTACACTTTTAAGGCTAGCGATCGTTGTTGTTTATATAGCAGGTATTGCTTTTTTCTCTGAGTATTTATTTTCATCAGTTTATACATGTATGGCTGTTTGTCCATCCCTCTCTCTCTCTCTCTCTCTCTCTCCCTCTCTCTGTGTGTTTTAACAATCCTAATAGTACCAAGGCACACTTTTTCGTAGAACGTAATGTTCCTAACAATTCAAAAGGAAATTTCAGCATAAAGCATTTCTTTATTTGTGTGTGTGTGGGGGGGGGTTAAAGTTTTGATTTGAAAAATAGAAGTAGCTTGGTACACGTAGGATATAATCAATGACCTCATAACTAAACATAAAATATAGCATTGGGGCTTTTTAAACGCGTATACATATATATCTTTCGCACTAAACACGTCCTTTTTTGTCTACTGAGTAACACTATATAGTATCTTAATGTAAAATATGGTTTTGATTGATAAATCCTCTTTGGAAAAACATTGACATGTTTTGCATTTACATTGTTAAAATATATACTCTCTGTTGTTCTTGTTTAAAAAAATTCAATTGCTATGTGTTTTAGGGCCTTGCTTTTGCGCGTGGTTCCAGCGGACTGATGTAAAGATGACTGATAGCAATGGAGTACTAGGAGAGAGCATCACACTTTCCGGGGGGCAAAAGTCCCCAGAAAACTGCATAAGTCTGTGCGAATCCAGCTCGGGTTCGCCTTGTGTGGCGGTCACCTACAAAACAAATTCCGGGACATGCCACAAGGTATATGTGACGTCAACCTTAGCTGACGCTGTGTCGAATGGCCACGTGGTTTTTACCGCTGACTCACAGTACGACTCTTATATTAATGATACAGTTTTTGAAACAAGTACCACTACTCTGATTTTCACTGAAGGTAAGTTTAAGTATAAATAACCACGAAGATTTTGTTCAAATTGTAAAGTAAAAAAAGCAGAAAACCGTTCAATTATTTGTACCCTACTGAATTTAGGAAATGCTTCGTAGAGTAAATTGGAGTTGACATTGTTTTGTTAAATAAATCGAAAATGCTTCATCTGGTTTTTGGTCTTGTCAGTACGCTACTGTTTATGAAACTAATGTTGACAGCAGGAGAAGACTTTTTGAAAATGACATACTTATGGCCCCATTCCTTCTTATCATTTCAGCATTCAAGAACCATTTAGAGCGCCAGTCATCCCGCTCTAGTAGTCCAGTGGCCCAATCTACCAATGTGCTGTCTTCAGCGTCCTCTTCGTCGTCCACTTTAACCCCAAGCAGTCATGAAACAGTTTCCATGACATCGGCAACAATTTCCGGAAACAATAGACCTCTTACTTCGACCAGTGAAACGGAATTCTTTATAACAATTGAATGCGTCGTGACAAGTAGCGTCAGCGGCAGCAGTCAAGTAGATATCTTGACTTCAACATTTGCGACCGCCGTCACGTCACCAAGTAGCAGCAGTAGTCAAGTAGATATATTGCCTTCAACTTTGGCGACCGCTGCCATGTCGCCAAGTAGCAGCAGTAGTCAAGTAGATATATTGCCTTCAACTTTGGCGACCGCTGCCATGTCGCCAAGTAGCAGCAGTAGTCATGTTAACATCCTGACTTCAACATTGGCGACTAGTTTCATGTCGCCAAGTAGCAGCAGTAGTCAAGTTAACATCCTGACTTCAACACTTGCGACCGGTGCCATGTCGCCAAGTACCAGCAGTAGTCAAGTAAATACCCTGAAGTCAACATTGTCGCCCGCCGTGCCAAATTCCGATACTGAAAAAAGTACCATAGCACCCTCAAGTTCGAAAAATGAAAAGTATTCCATTGCCGTAACCTATTTCCCTGTTATTTCTTCATATATGGAGATAACTGAGATAACCCTCTTAGGTGAAGAAAGTCAAAAGATATCTATCGATTCTATAATGACTTCTAGCGAGGTCTTGAGTGACAATACAGCAATTGAGGCCACTTCTATTGTGACAGTGACTCAGACAACAGGATCCGTTCCATCAATCACGGAGGCACGGTCAACGGTTGCCGTAACTACTGCCCCAGTTCATGCTACTACAAGCGTTTCCGTGTGTAACGACATCCCGTTTGTCATTAATGCAGAACGAATCGGAAATGACACTGGTGTGAATTCTACAGTGACTTATGTTTGCGGCACAGGGTACCGTTTTCCGTCAATGGAAAAGGAGCAGACGATCACTTGCACAGAAAATGGCACGTGGTCAAAGATGGCGCTTCCTCCATGTTCAGGTAAAAAAACTGTTGAGCTGATTATCATTGTTATGCTGATTGTCCTATTATACGAAAGATAGCCACTTTGACTTATTTATATCAATTTTGTCACTTAATTTTGGACGTTCGTATGACGTAAACATTTCTTTATTCATTTTTCTTTTTTTAATTTTTGTCATTTAAGTTTGCACGTTTGTGTGATTTATATATTTCTTTATTCATTTCTTTTACCTAACATCACAATCTTAAGTATTTATTACGAGAGGTTTTACCCCTCAATATCTTTACATACAAAGTGTGTTTTGTTGTTGAGAAAATTTGAAGTAAAAACTGTTTAAAGACCGTAAATTTCTAAA
>NW_019775525.1:457528-480816 GCF_001039355.2 Lingula anatina
ATGGCTGCAGTGCACCACTAGCAAAGAATGACTGATATATATATATATATATATATATAAAGAGAGAGAGAGAGAGAGAGAGAGAGAGAGAGAGAGAGAGAGGGGTCTTACCTTCAGGAAGCCTGCTTACGTCTGACCCCAGCAACGCAAATACCAGCGCTAAAATAAGCGAATTATTGCATATATATAAAAAGAACAAAAATAAGATAATACTAAACTGGGTGGGTGTCCCATGAAAAGATAATGATTTTCTTTTGAAAATGTTCAACAACCTCATGAAAAAACAGTAAAGCTGATTAATGAAATACAACTAAATACATGTATATTCTTCGTCACTAGGGCTACTATACAGTACAAGCCAATGTTGTTTTCTGCTGCAAGGGTAACTTCACAAATTAAACAGCGCCTTTAGAATTGCTGGCTACTCGTCTGAAGCATTGAACTACTATACTTCAACTTTCATCACTCTACACTGTAAAAACAGTGTTTAGCTCCTAAACACATTTCTAAGCGCCTGTTTTGTCTCACTTTTTCCACACGTTTAGCTCCTAACATGTTTAGCTTCTTAACATGTTACACGCTTGTGTTTAGCAGTATGACGCGTTTGACGGCTTATAAACGTAGGGTGTATTTGTTTAACTTTTAGGTGCTAAGGGTTTCAACTGTTTTAGTCGCAAACACGCGCGCGCGTGAACGCACACACACACACACACACACACAGACGAACTCACGGTCACCTTTAACTACTACAGTTATCTCTTTCTATAACAGTGTACCGTGAACTGTCAACATCGTTGACTTCCCACTATCATCTCTACAGCTGTACTTATTCATCCTTGTGTTAGCTGACCTTGCGAGGAAGTTTTTTGGAATGTATTTCTGAAAAGCAGGTTAGGAAAATTCACTAGTTCACTAAAGGCACGTAACAACTATCATTTTTACTTTAAAACACCTTTCTCCATATTTTGATAAAATGCGTTACGGTATTAATATCTATTATTTTTTTTCCGGAAGTAATGAACAATAGAACATCAAGATGATGGTGGGGTATTCATTATAATACTTTACTTAAGCTTTCATCACATGCTGGTTATTTCGGTACCGATAGTCCGAATATTTGCACCGCTCTAGTCGACGATTAACTCCAAGCCCATTTTGGAATTAACCACTAACTGTAGTTCAAACAGCATAAGACGTGTTTTGGTTATTCATATAAAAATGTTTTCAAAACATTATATAATGTTTTTCCAGAATGTTATAAACAGGCTGATAAAACTCCACAAAATGACGTTACATGTATCATAAAATTTTGTAGAAACGGTCTTCGAATCTTTTTACAAATTATAACGTTACTGTACATCATTTTGATTGGATTTAAAACACCCATAACGTTACTATAATGTTCTTCTATACCATTACTAGCATGTAACCATCTGATAACGTCGTGAAAACGTTGTTATTTGGATTATTACTTAAAGGTACATATGAATCGTGCATCGGTGGAGCGTGGGTTGCCAGTAACACATATAAACCACCTCTACTAGATTCTTATACGACTCAAATAAGCCAAGAGCTTTAGACTGCTCTTTAAATTTTTGGTCAGAAATTTAACCTACTTAGGTGACCTACTTTTCTGTCCCATGTATATACAGGATAGTAAGCTAACAGAAAAATCCATTCAAATGTCATTTTTCGGGTAATATTAATCAATGCCTTCTGGCAATTTCCTCAATTATACTTTTTGGAACTATATACTGGTATTTGGTTGGTTTTTGAGCAAAAATGACTTTGTATGCATCTTTCGTAGGCCTGTTTTAAATAAGCACGCGATACCGCAAGGAAGGACACCAAGCGTTCGAGCAGACTGCTCCACGCCTTCAACAGCTCCACATGTTTACAAGGGGAAGTGTTAAGCCAAATTGTTGAGCCTTGTAATAAACTTATGGGACCGTTGAAACTAATCACATAGCTAAAAGTGCGACACTTCTAAGAATGTTTAACATTTTTATTTCTTCTGAAAGAAGCTTGAAAAGCTAAACTTGTTGTTCAGCTACCCTCTACCAGGGCGACAGATTGATTTTTCACAGATGTGTCTCTAGATAAATAGATAGTCAATTTGGTCTGATGTCGCTTCAGCAAAAATGTCCCCAAGAACTGCGGCCTTGATAGAGGGTATTGTTCAGCAGCTCCACGCGTTTAGGAATTCCACACCTATAGCAGCTCCATATGTTTAGCAGCCTCACGCGCTTAGCAGGGGAAGTGCTTAGCCAATGTGCTTAGCTTGTGATAGACGTATTATAGATCCATATACCGGTGAAGCTAAGCACATAGCTAAACGTGTAACACTACAAACGTGTCTAGCATTTTCTTCTGTGAAACGCTTAAAAAGCTATACGTGCTTAGCTTTTACACATATTTCTAAATGCGTATAGGTGCTTAACGTATGTTGTATGTATTTAAATGCTAAGCACTGTTTTTACAGTGTACAGTCTTAGTTTAAGAAGGCAGACACCGTTATTTTAACTCTGTATTCATGGCAGTGTTCTCCAGTGGGATGTTTCCATAAACCGCTCCCCGCAATTGCACATTACACTGTATTAATTAACAGTACCAACACAAGTGTTGGTTAACGAATGTCTTAATTAAAACCAATGGGCAATCACTGGACAAGGAACAGGTTTAGAAAACCAGGCGTCTGTTTATGTCATTTGGGCGTAAATCTGGAAGGTTTAAAATTAAAACACATTTTGACTTTAAAAAGTACACACTGCAGCAAACACCATAACCTACCTGTCATATAAGTCCTCCACATTTTTCCTGCGAGCGATCCGCTGTTATTGGTCCAATGTCCCCTGTTTGCTGAGTCACTTTCCCCAAAACCAGTACCTGCTTCGTGATTTCAACCCTTTTCTGTCAGTTTCTTTGCAGACCGTGAACAGACCTGACTGTTCGTATGCTAAGAGACCAAATTTGACTTCTTACGTTATTATGTCCAAGACCAATCGTAAAGTCGCTTAAGTCCCTTTTCACTACAAATCCAAGTGCCGTGGTTACCACCTAATCGGCGCTCAGTGGTTTCGATCGACAGACTTTTCTACTTATCTCCAAATCAAGTCGTAAATTATCCTAATTGGCTCGCAAGGGTTTCGTTCAACAGTTTGATCTACTTATTTCAAAATCAAGTGGTTTTATATCCTAATCTATAAGCCCGCCTCTCCTTTGATTTTGTCGCGCAACTCGGTCTTACATGTACACCGACAACTACGTCTCCCTTTGGCTCCGAGATTGGAGGGGATAAGTTCCCGAATGTCCTACTTCTTATACACAGTCCCTTTCACTGCGTAAAACCCCCGTTAAACAACAATAAGAGTAACACAAGAGAAAGCAAAACATTTCAAAAAAGACTTGTTTACACACGGTTGCCACTGAAAACCCTGGGCATGTTAGTAAACAAACGTAACAGGGGCGAAAGGGCGAGAGACGTAACAAAGCGTTACCTGTGCCTCAATTATTGCAAGGATTGCAGTGTTCACGTCCGAAAAATTTAAAGACCGCGTTTGAACCGAATCAGGCGTTTGGTTTGTGCTCCGTTTTCTTCGTGTCCTACTAATACAGTATAATTTATCTGTAGGAAAAAAATTTGGAATTACACATATTTTATGCAGTTTTATAAACCATCGATATACTTAGTTTTCAAAAGTTTCTTCATTTTGTTAATAACAAGCAGCATATAGATAAAAGCGGATGGTGTCGAGCTTTATTAACAGACTGCTCCTAGCCCAAAACTGATTCCATTGCTCCCGACAAATTTATACACCCCGCCTTTCATGAGATTTTGTGATTAAGTGTTTATGTTATGCATCAACATCTGCATGTATGTGACATGTGTGTGTGTGTGTGTGTGTGTGTGTGTGTGTGTGTGTGTGCTTGAATCGATACTACCTCGTCAAATCCTGGCCGTGTGAATGAAGCAGCCCTTTTTGTATGGGAATATTAGGTTAGCGCCCATGAATCGATGCAGTCCCATGCTAAACAAAACTGCGTAAATGTCCGTTAATTCTACCTTTCACAGTGTTTTGAGTTCTTTTTGTCCAAGGTCTGTTGGGCGTCCAAAGTCCCTCTGACGTCAGAACAATGCCCCGGTAATATACGGCCCAAGCAAATGTTTTCTCTTGGATCCACTTGAAGCTCACTGGAGCGGACATACATCTAAATCCAATTAGCTGCCAATTTTTAACAATATTATTATTTATTAATACAAAAACAAGACAACAATACAAACTTTATGAAGTAGAAGGGAAGTATAAAATTTGACTTCGATGATGATATGATAACTAATTATCAAACAACAATAATAATTTGAAGCAGGGAATATAAGATGGTGTCGGACCTCTTGCAGAATTTCATCGCAAGCGCGGATCTACACGCATATATGAGCGCCCATACAGTGTCTCCATATTTCTTTGCAAATCACCATGCCGAACTGAATTTTGTTAAACCCACACCCTATATCACAATCATATTGGGAAACACAGTGAAGTTCGTCACACCGTTTATTTTTGCATTGAGTTCCAAACGAAAATACCGGCGATTTATCCACTTTTTCCAAGCACCCTTGACTCATTTAAATAAAAGAAAATGAACTTCTGTCACTGGAGAGGCCTCCAAGTGAAATCCCCTTTACAAAGTCTCGAACCCGTTTCGACAAAAATGCGAATGCAGTGGGATTTTGAATTGTATCCATCACAAAACGTTAGCCGATCACTGTAAGTGCTATGAATACTTTCAAAAATATTTGGAGACCGGACTATAGTGACCAACAAATAGACGCGAGGTCGTCTAAGACGCTTGATTCAATTCAGCACTGAGCAAATATGATCCCATTATTAACTTTGCTACTCAGTTGTGAAGTAGCCTTGCAAGGAATAAGATATTTACATAGCAAATACTTATACACAATGTTCATGAATGCTTACTCATTTTGGGTCTTTAGCACAGTTAAAGTAAATGTTTCTAGTTCGCCTCCACTACAGATGGTCTTATAAATGTATGTTATTACGTTAAATCCGAGATATTACGTGCTGATCACAAATTTCCTGTATATGAACAATGCAAAACTGATAGATAGATAGATAGATAGAATATAAACAAGCCCCAAAAATTAACGAGTAACCTAATAATCTTCGGTGACTGCGAAACGAGCTCAGTGGATTAATAAGACCGACCAATACACAGGAACGTGCTTTCAAATTCGACATACATGGTCCTATTATTTACAATTATTGACATCGTTTTTATATACAAGTGAAAGGCCGTTCTTTATTGTCGGATCGTGGGAAAATGTGTGGGTTATTTAATTTTATTTTTACCTTTTCCCCTACTCGGTTTTAAAGCCCGATAAGAAACCGCGAATTTTGACAACTATAATATTATTACCATACGTATAATTATATCATACAGTGACGCCAATGAACAGAAAAAAAGGAAAGGAAAAGAAAAAAAATTGCAGACATGAATATCACCGAAAAGCCAAGAGAAGCTTTCACCAATTTCCATTCCCGTAGTTTGCAAATGAATTCAGAAAGTCCAAACCAATGCTTGACTGGAACACACCTTCGAAATGTCTCCGTAGTCTCGTTACATATTCTGGAATAGATGATAACATGAATGTGTAAAATGTGTTTAAGACAATTGTGATCAGACTTAGGCTTCGTTCACATGGAAAGTCTATTTTCTAAAAAATCTATTTTCTATTCGCGGTTATCGTATGATCACGGCCTGCGCCCTGAATATCCCGCAGCGTAATTACTGGCAGCGCGAGCCAGTTAGTTCCAAAGCAGTTATTAATTCGATTAGAGGGAAATTCTAAGTTAAACACATTTTAGCAGGCGAAAGACTAGAAGCAATAGGAATGCTACAGTTGTGACACTGACGCTGTGTGGTGAAATCTTAATGCGACCTCGGCTGCATTTTCATTTCGTTTAATAACTTACACTTAATTATGTGGCGGGTTTCACTAACTGACTTAAGAAAAATCGATACGTTACAAAGGCCTGCATTCGGAAAACTTTTATTTCGTTTCTTTTATGTGAAATACTTATCTTATTATCATTTCTATAAAGATTAGAAAAGCGTCCTGATAGCGCTGACCTCCTCATCGACAACAATTTAACAAATGACTTAACCATTATTTTATTAATGGATCGTCACCATTTCTTATTACTTTTTCGTTAGCTTATTTTAGACATACCCCGAAAATGCCATTAATATCCATCCATTACGGTGGCAAATGAACAGACACACAATTTTAATTGTGAATAGATTTTTAAAAAAAACATAACCTCTTGGGCGGAGGTGAGAAAAAATAACTTATAGACCAAGTAAGACTTGAAGGGAAAAATCATGAAAATTAATTGGAGTATTTATTGCTGTGGTAATATAGGCAATAAAACACTGTTGATAGCATTTAACTGATGGAGATCATTTGATGTCGATAGAACTGGTTTCACTTCAAAAGGCTGTTGTTGCCAGTTTGTCATCAGCTCTAATTCGCAAATTCACACCCATATATTATTAATGTGACAGCATCATCTCATAACACGACAGTGTTATTATCCTCATTATGTACGCGTACAAGGAAAATATCCTAAAGTATCGATCCTCTTTAAGCCCCAAAATGGGATTGAACTTGTAGACAAAAATTGCTTCGTAAATTTCAGAAACATGTAGATCCACTTATAATATATAAAAACTTTTTGAATGACATTTGTAATGAACAACAGCCATAACATTCAATTTTATTGGATTCCTACTAATTTACTTTGGCTCTAAGTAGACGTTGCAAAATAGTCATACTGGGTAGATCCGTCCATGCTTTCTTCTCGTTTATCCTCCAGTTTAGAATACTCCCTATACATATCACAGCGATAAAGTTTGACACAGAGGGTAAGATCCGTTGGCAAAATGACATCACGTGCAGGGGCGGATCCAGGATTATTTAAAAGGGGGGGGGGTCCACGGATGAGAAGCAGACCCTCATCCCCCCCCCCCCCCCCCCCGGCGTGGGGTTCGGGACCCAGTGAAGGGCCCCGAAATAAAATTGGGGTTTTAGAGGGCGTACTGTGCCATTTGGAACTATGATTCAGCTAGGCAAAATTCTAATTTCGAAAAGGGATCATTGGTGTGATTTTTTTCAGAAATCAAAGGGGGGTGGGTCAGAACCCCCCCCCCCCCCCCCCAAATCCGCCACTGACGTGTACACGAATAAACCTCTGACGTCACAAAAGGGTAAAGAGAGCTAGAGCTTTTTTGCGACTATTGGCAAACAACCCCAGCATCCTCTTCGTGAGTACAATCGTTATATCCAAGACCATCGTGATTACACTGCCCGATTTCGGTTTCGGAGCCATCACAGTCCACCTCGTCGAACAAGATGGGACCGGTCCCTATCCCGAAGGCGTCCTTCACTTTGCTCCCACGCAAAGCCACCGCCTCTCTATAGTTAAGTCCGAGCGATCTGCAGAACACCATGGCGTCAGTGTCGTCCCAGTTGTCATCGCAGACAGTCCCCCAGTCTCCGGCATTGGTACCGGAAGAGGAGCTAGAGTAGTATACTTCAACTCTCCCTGCCGTGCCATTCCCGGCCAGGGTGTACTGGTATTGGAATACTAACAATAGAAATGAGTTCGTTGTTACAAACTGTTTGTCATTCTCTGAGCTATAGGTGCACGGATTTTTTATCCATTAGTATGTTGATACTATTTTTCATAATTAATCAGAAAGTATTAATTTATCATCCCATTAATTAATTGATTTCCACATTACTTTATTGATTGGGTAGCCAATTGATAGATTGATTGGTTTGTCTTATTATTTATTAATTTGTTTATATCTTCCTTTATGCACTGCGTAAATGGTTTTAAGCAAGTTGATTAATCAATTAATCATCTAGCTACACGTTACTTAGATAATTAGTAAGTAAGTGTTTCAATCAATCAACTAATCATTGTATCACAACCAAATTCTAACGGACTTAAAGTTACATATTAAGCGAGAGTGGATTCCCCTTAACACATATGCATGTAAACAACTTCTACTTGTTTCTAATACGACTAAAATAAAATTGACATGCCAAGTCCTAAACCAAATTAATGCCTCGTTCGGCCAAAAAATTGTTTTAAAACTGCAACTCCGTCAAAGATCTGTGTCGTGAATTCCTTTCTTATTGTGTAAGGCTACTAAGGTCTTCTGATCAGTTAATTTAATGACAGACAGAAGATGGCAAAATTACCTGGGTTTGTACAAGTCCATTGGTCACCCCTTCTAGACACCTGAAGTGAAACATTCTGATATTTGTCAAAATGAAGGGAAACATCACTTAATCATTTTAAACACTTTCCCTTACTTATTTATATTGATTTTCAAGTTGATAAAGTACATTTAGAACAATGCACCAATTGTGCCGCAGTTCTTTGGTATTCAAATTTTCTTTAGGATTCAAACTGATAATTTAATGCACCAATATGAAAAAATATATTTCATGCAAAAAAATAATAAAAAGATTTACCTTTTCAAAGTGAGCTATATTGCCTGCAGTTTCTAGACTAGTGGTAAACATTCCAGCCTCTAGTACGTTAAAGTAGCATGCTATAGTACCATCGGGCTGCGTTTCTACATCCAAAGAGCGACAGTCTCTGCCTTTTCGGTGACAAAGAACGTGACACTCCGTTTTAAACGTGACCAAAGCCGTGGACACTCGATAGTTGTCATTCATCCGATATCCCTCGCCACATCTGGCGGGTTTGTGAAAGAGAGTCCCCGTGTCTTGTACTGTGTATCTAGGCGTGGCAAGCGCAAACGCAAGAACTACAGTGGTTAATGCAGAAACTGCAAGAACATGCGTCATCGCGGTGCCGCTTCTGTGTTTGCGGTTGTGGACCTTTGCGGTATATTTATACTGTGCTCTGTAGTCGTAAACGCCACACCCCGATTGTCAAATGTCAGAGATTTTACAGAACGTTGCCCGGGAGCCGTGACTGCAGGCGTGCCGCTGGTAGATAATACGTCACATACAAACCTATGAAACTCCGGATGACGTGTGGCAAGGAAAAATGGCATTAATTATTAAAATGTTGAATGTCAAGCCTTCTATTGACGAGAGTCCAGTTGTGACCTTATTTATCACCATAAGTGTTGTCCATCTTTATAATTATATCGATTTATGGATTATTTTTGTAAGTGTTCTGTCTATGTGTCATCCGCTAGCTGACAGTCGTTTCGTTTTAAAATCGCCCATCCACACAATTGTGAAAATGTCATTAAATGAAGTGAGGTCCCATAGTAAGAGNAACCTCTCACTAAGTGTGCCTGGGTATAAATAATACTCTCTTGATAATCAGAAGAGCGACCTCTCTCTCTCTCTCTCTCTCTCTCTCTCTCTCTCTCTCTCTCTCTCTCGGTGTGTGTGTGTGTGTGTGTGTGTGTGTGAGTGTGTGTGTGTGTGTGTGTGTGTGTGTGTCTGTGTGTGTGTGTGTGTGTATGTGTGTGTGTGTGTATGTGTGTGTGAGTGTGTGTGTGTGTGCGTGTGTGCACATGTATGTTTGAATGTGTGTCTATTGACGTGTGATTTATTCATATCATTAAAGGTCATACTAAGCTTCTAGAACATGTGGGTATTGTTGCGAAATGATACATTAAAGGGCATTCACTTGAATGCAATAAAGTGGGCCAAGAAATCGGCTAACTTGGTTAATTTCATGTACACGCGCGACTGGCATCCTTGCTTTGAATCCCCATTATGGGACATTATGTCTGAAAAAATCCGGTAGATACGCAGAAGAAATATCAGAATGCGTACATTTCACATATTTTATTGTCTTTTACACATTACATTTGAGAAATTTTGTACTTGAAAAATCACAGTTTAGACACATTTGGCACTTGTCCAGGTACGTGTACGTATCTGTTGAATGATGGTGCTGACACAGAAGTCAGTGTTTATCTAAATTGCAAGCATGCAAAAAGCAAACTTAAACGTTTTGTTTGTTTTCCAACATAATTATATTAACTTGCAGACCTTGTCCAATACAATGTCAAATAGATGCTATTACGCCCTTATGCATATTTTATCGTCAACAAGTGCTTTGTCATGTTGGTGACGCAGTTCATTGGGAAATGTCATGACAACTATTGAAACAACATGGGTTTTCACAACAGCAAACGACAGAACATATTTTCACCTTTCATGACTTTTAATTTGATTGTGATTCTATAGCTGTCCTGTCCAGCCCCAACTCAACTCAACTCAACTCAACCGCAATCAAACGTAATTTCCGGATCCTGCTCCGGTAATCGACAGGGGCAACAAAAGCATCGATTTCTCTCCATCTGAAAGCTCGTGCTCTCAAATTCACATATTTTCCTTCACAATAACCTGTAGGGCATCATACTCGTAGCGTGCCGGATAATCAGCGAACTCTTCTTTTTTCAGACATACAAAATCGCTTAAATTGTGAGTAAAATGATTGATTTCAGACTCACGTGCCGTAACAGAGATTCACAGCTCTGCCGTGACCAGGATTCGAAGCTGGGTTGTCTCGGCCATGACGAGAAGTACTAACCACTATACGATCACGGCTTGGATTGTGAGTTGTTATACCGCGTTACCTGTACAAACTAAGTATTTTATGAATAAGGTGTGTCCATCACTCGAATAACATTTAGGAATCAACATGGGGAAATAGTGAAATAGAAAAGTATCCGTATAGAGTTAATTCTTTTTTCATTTTCGGTTTTTATTCTCTCGTTATCAATTTATTAAAGGAATTAAAAGTAATTTCTGCATCCTGCTCCGGTAGTCGACGGTGACAACAAAAATCGTGGATCATTGATTTTTCTCCATCTTAAGATTCTCAAATTGGGACATTTTTCTTCACAATAACATGCATGAGCCATACTTGTAGCATGACGGGTAATCAGCAAACTCTCCATTTTCCAGACATTCAAAATCGCTTGAATTGTGAGAAAAATGATTGATTTCAGAAGGGAAAAAAGAAATGTACACTCACAAACGTATCAGAGATTCAAAGCTCTGCCGTGACCAGGATTCGAACCTGGGTTGTCTCGGCCACAACGAGAAGTACTAACCACTATACGACCACGGCTTGGTTTGTGAGTTGTAATGTGGTGTTACCTGTACAAACTAAGTATATTATGAATAAGGTGGGTTTATCACTCGAATAACATTTGGAAATCAACATCGGGAAATAGTAAAAAAAGAAAAATATCCGTATAGAGTAAATTCCTTTTTCATTTTCTATTTTATTCTCTCTATCAATTTATTAAAGGAATCAAACGCAATTTCCTGATCCTGGTCCGGTTATCGACAGTGACAACAAAATTCGTGGATCATGGATTTCTCTCCATCTTAAGACTGCGTTCGCGCTCTCAAATTGGGACATTTTTCTTCATAATAGCATGCATGACGTCATACTCGTAGCGTGCTAGGTGATATGCAAACTCTTCTTTTCAGACATTCAAAACCGCTTAAATTTTGAGCAAAGTGATTGATTTCAGAAAGGAAAAAACTATAAACTCACGTGCCGTAACAGAGATCAAAAGCTCTGCCGTGACCAGGATTCGAACCTGGGTTGTCTCGGCCACAACGAGAAGTACTAACCACTATACGATCACGGCTTGGTTTGTGAGTTATTATACCGCCTTACCTGTGCAGACTTAGTAGTTTATGAATAACATTCAGGAATCAACATGGGGAAATTGCGATAAAGGAAATACCCATACAGAGTTAATTCCTTTTTTCATTTTCGGTTTTATTCTCTCGTTTTCAATTTATTAAGATAATCAAACGTAATTTCCTGATCCTGCTACGGGAATCGACAGTGACAACAAAAATTATCGATTTCTCTCCATCTTAAAGACTCCGTTCTTGCTCTCAGATTGGGACATTTTCCAGAAAACTCTTCTTTTTTAAACATTCAAAATGGCTGGGATTGTGAGTAATATTATTGATTTCAGAAAGGAAAAATCTATAAAAACTCACGTGCCGTTATACAGATTCACAGCTCTGCCGTGACCAGGATTCGAACCTGGGTTGTCTCGGCCACAACGAGAAGTACTAACCACTATACGATCACGGCTTGGATTGTGAGTTAAAATAGCAAGTTACCTGTACAAACTTAGTATTTTATCAATAATAGGTGTTATCACTCGAATAGCATTTAGGAATAAACATAGTGGAAAAAAATTTTCCAGGAAATTCCTCTTTCATTTTCGATTAATTTTTTCTCGTTATCAATTTATTAAAGGAAAGGAGAAAAGTCGGATGGAAGGGTATAATAAAGTTCTGTCTGTAAAAATATTCATGCATATCCCCCCCCCCCCCTTAAGCCAATATTATGCTGTGGAATTACATTAATTTCATGCATATACTGTCTTGTCCCTCAAATTGTGATCATTTTCCTCTTCCAGTAACCCCATGCGCAAAAGTAAAAAGGCGTGGGGTTGGGAAAGCCCACCTCACATTAACAAGAGCAGTGAAAGTAACGAAAGGCTTCCGAATGAGGAAATTTCGGTCAGCATCGGAAATTCTGACCACAAGGTCACGAATAAGATCGTCACACCGACCTTTCGTGCTTATGAATATATGTTCACTTTGTCGCTTGACCGCAGACAGAATTAAGCGGGCCGTCTTCTCATCTTTGAATTTTGGAGATGATCCGGTGGACTGTATAGCATAAAACAGCATTATGTCATTTGACCACCGATATAATGTACGACTGTTTTAAATAGAAATCATTCGATTTATGTGGCCGCAAATTTAACATTAAAAGTAACAAAGTGGTGTTGAACCGCTAAGTTATATTTAGCGTGCATCACTTGATAAAAGACAGGAAATAGAGAAATATTAGTTGATTAATCTTGTTAAAGCGCGAGGAAATATTTATAATTTATCCCATCATTTATCTATTCACATATCGTGTATTTATTCATTTCTCTATCCCTTTATTGTTCTGAGTAAGCTAAGCCTGGATTAAAGTTTCAGTCACGTCTTAAGTTCATAATAATACACTTAAAACGGGAGTGGTCCCAATTTCAATACCTCATTAAATGTGTTACACGTCACTCAGTTAACCCATTATTAATTATTGAAAGGATGGTGTATAAGCTTATTTAGCTCGTATCAAGAAAGAGCCCTGGATACTTATCACAATTATCAAAGGAAAGGTTCTTTATGTGGATAAGAACATATAAAAGTAACATTTTAATTATATTTTTTAACTTAATTATCTTTTAATAACGTCATAAAGGTGTTTAAATCTCTTTCCTCCGTGTTTGAATAATTAAAGCATGAACAAACCATGAAATTATCAGTCATCGGTCATAGAAGTGAAATCCACCTTATGACAGTTTCGATCGTCGCCTGTCACTTTTGGTCACAGTAGTTTTGGTATACGACCGCCAGATGTCAGCACGGTCTGATTGGCTTCCATCGGAGTGAAATATCATATTCACTTCCGAATGATAGGCCTATATTTCGGGCAAAAATTTCACCGAGCTTCTCATTTGCTTGAGAGAAAACCAACCTGGACATAGGAAGCAAATTCCGTAAACTATGTCTTTCGTGCTATCCCCTGTCTCTCAACACGATCTACCGAATTCAAAAATGGCTTTCAGGAGGTGGTTTTTTTTTTATACATGAGGTATTTTGATAGATTGTTACTAATCTTTGTGGAAAAAAGTTGGGCATGCCTGGTTAACCCCATGTTTGTGTCCTTAATAATACACCCTTATCCCTGACTCCCTTAGCTCTAACCCGCGTTTCTTAATCGCAGCATTCCTGCATGTTTGTCTTTCTTTATCTGTACCTGTTAATTACAGAGGGTATCAAAAATAACCCTCAGCCGTCTGAACTGCACTATCAGATCGAGTCCTCACGCCGCCTTAGTGAACACATGTTAATGAAGGAGATAAAATTCAGCCAGCAAATGTGTTGCGGTAATGGGTATGACGTCACACGGAAATTGAGGAGACTCGTTTGTGTCGATTCCTTGTCCTGGAGGCCAGAGTGAAGAAGGTATATCCCGTGTTATGTCGACTTTCTGTTAGTTAACAACTCAGGGATCGTTTGGACTAAACGTAAGTTTTTGTTGTTCGTTTTTGTGCTTTGATTCTATTCACTTTGTATCTTCTTGTACTGACTTGTGTACATGTAAGGACTGAGATATCAGTCAAACTGCCAGAGCGCGAAAGTCCTTACGAGGAAGGTGTGTGGTACTGAAGTCGTTTTTTTTTTCGTCTGCCTTTTCACTTTTCTAGACTAATATTTTGAGGTACCATATCCTTCAGTAATCAGAAAGTCATATTTGCCATTTAAGCTTGGCGAATTTATGTTAGAGAACTTTAAGTTATAACAGAAAAATCGTAGTGACGGCCCCCTTCAATGGAGATCGAGGAGATTTTTACAAAGTTTGTCTTTCTTCCCAGACTGCACTTATCTCGGGTCAATCTGAAAGCTACGGTTGTCAATTTTCTGAAATATTCACATATAAAACAAAGCTGTCCTTTGGTGACGGTCTTCTTACAGTTTATTCACATTAGGCTTATCAATAAAAATGTAAACACAACATTACGTGCAAGTTTTTTTTTTTGGGGGGGGGGGGTTAACGAACATGCGAACATATTGGTCAACATTTTAATT
This sequence comes from Lingula anatina, assembly GCF_001039355.2. The sequence goes on from NW_019775525.1 coordinate 472,245, forward strand.
GTACATTTGAATAAGGAAGCTGGCCAGTGAGATTTAAGATATACCACGGTATTTAGTCCTTTGTTAACCTCAACATTATTCTCAATATTTTGACACCTGGAACGCGTGAAGTCGGTCACAAACAGTGCACAAGCAAAATTGAAAACAGTGACACGATATTAATCAAAAACTTTTTAATAGTCCTACATATGCGTGTACATATACATGTAGCTAGCAGTGTTGTAAACAAATGCATTTTTCTTAGTTAAGATCTCTCTATAGTCCTTATATTTTTTCAGACAATGGGCGCCATAACAATGTTGAGATCACGTGACACTATCGTCTGCTTCACGTTGGTGATCGCGTCCTTGTGTTCCCAAACGGCAGTGTCACAGATCAGACACTGGTCAAACTCCTTCTCCGGCCACGGCGCTTTCTTAAACTGGGGTAGTCTGTTTGGTATCCAAAGTCCAGTGCCGTACAGACCCATCAGCGTACCTACGGTACAAGGTAAGTTCTCAGGGGTGGATTGAGGCCGTCTTCTGGGTATTCGGGAAATCGGTCAGATTTTCATTTTTACATTAACTGGTAGCTTTTTTTTTTCTGTCGGAAGACAGTCAAAAATGGAGGATGGATCAGCAGAGATAATTTGGAAGATTGTCAGAAAATATCTCTGGATCCACCCCTGGTTTTAATAACATATCATGTTAATGAACTAGGAGCATGCGGGTCAGGTGGGAGGGGTGGGGTAATGGAGAGGTGAAGTGACGTCATAATGCCACAAAAACGGTTTCCATGTTCTGATATAAGCTCAGCTGAAATGATTTAAAATTTTAAAAAATCATTTTTGCATTAGCATTTATTTATTTACTTTACAACACAATTCCAACTTATTTAAATAATTTGAAATCAATTAATGGGAGTATATTGTTTGTTTAACGCTCCGATGTCAAACCTAATATTTAGCTTCCAATAATCAATTCAAAACAATTTAACAGATGTGCTTCAGAAACTTTTCTTTTAATTGACTAGAACGCCGTGCCAGTATATTAAATGTTAGAGAAAAAATATTAATCAAATATCTATTTTTAACATCAGCTCCGGTGGTGAACACAGTGGATTGCTTGGAGTGCTCCTCTGAGACACACCCGAGATGTGCCGAGTACGCATGCCCAGATCACGAGAATGACGTCATCGTGAAAGGGGACAAAACCGGGAAATGCTACATCAAGAAAGAGATCAATCGTAAGTTCTTCAAAAAAACATTTTAAGTTGTTTAAAATATTTTGGTCACCTATTATTACTCTCCAGACTAGTTATGCCTTTATGGAAATCTGGTTTGCATTTCTTCCCCACTGGCGTCGGGAATAATTGGTCTTTTCCCACATTGCACTGGTTTCAAACAATACTGTAGCAGGGATAAATGCGTGGGTACTTCATTCTGTGCTACTGATAAATCATACCATGATGACGCAAAGTAAAGATCGTCGATTTCATTTAAAACAAAAAAGTAATTTTAAATTCCAAAATAATTGTACACAGCATTGCTGAAAAGAACTTCTAACAATATAATTTCCATTTGATAAATTTTCTCCGCTAAGGAGGAGTTATTTTTTTTTAAATAACTCAGTCGATGTAATTTAATACTTGTCAGCTGCCTACTTATTGGCACGCATGACGGAATTGAAATACACAAATGAATACCAATAATCAACTCGTCAATTCTTCATTGTAAGTGGACTGTCATTCCGTTTCAGTGAATACAAACGCGTCCATAATAGTGCGAGGCGGGATATCGAACCTTTATGACAGGGTTTCCAAAGATGTCGGCTGCCACCACGTGGAGGAAAACGCCGTCCTCACGACCATCTGCGTCTGTAGCACTGACATGTGCAACAAGGTCGGCATTGTAGAGTTTGGTGGCGACATGAAAATGTCGCAAAGGACGGCAAACCTGGTGAAGACCAAACTTGGGAAAATAAGTAAGTCTACAATATAGTTTATTTTGTAAAAAAAAAAAGAAATTGTTTTATTTCAATTTTTTTAGCAAGCCTTTGTTACTGGAAGTAAATGAGTTGGCTTTGAGAGTTTTAATTTCCCTCATTTTTACTTTTTTATTATTGTCAACAACATGAGATCTACATGCTTAGTAGGCCTACATGTATATTTCGTTAAACTAATTATGAGGTCCATATTAACCCACTATGCGGCTTTGCACGTACAGAAAATGTTAGCAAAGTTAACCTTGTCTTCATTTTTTTATTCAGAACCAAAGAAAAACACTTCGGACATGATGAAACTGAGAAGGAAAATTGAAGCAAAGAGAGGAAAGCGCCCTAAGCGTCAAACAGATGGCAACGTTCCGCCTTTTTTGTTCGACGAAAACCTGGTATGTCAGTACTGCGGGGATTTGAATTGCCCGACCGACTACGAGCTTCCCCCCTATACCGTCGCCATCCCCGATGATCCTTCCTTTGCCTGTGTAAGGAAACACGCCGGGAATTATCAGCTCTGTAACTCCTGCACGAACTACGCTGAGTGCTTGAACAACGTGTTCACGCGACGTAGCTGCGCTTCGGGGACCGTTTTTGATGACGTCAGCAAAACCTGCGTTCAACCCTGGTTGGCCACCACGTGCTATTTAACCTACGAAGACCAGCGAAACATGTGCGAGTATTACTACAACGAAGATAAAGATAGGAACTTCTGCAACAAGTATAATTCTTTCTTTAAGGGCATTTGTGATTCTAACATTTATCCTAAAACTTCACAAAAGTGTAATTCGTACACATCTAGGCCCGGGTTCGCCATCTGGAATAGCGGTACTTTTGAATGGTTTTGGGGTGTTGTTTTTTGGAATGGTTAAAATCCATATAAATTCATAATTTCACTTTTTATGTGAATGGCCACGCATTTGCTATCTGGAATAGCAGTTAACAAGGACGTCCTGTATAACGGTAGTTCTTACTTGTTAGTAGAAACCAACTACGTAGATCATTGGTTGGGTATTATATGGATGCTACCGACAAAATGTTATCCCCTGGATTTATGATTTTTATAAAATAGCTTTCTCCAAATGTTAATATCTTTCAGCATTCATTACATAAAGGAAATCAAATTTTCTAACGTTTTATTTACAGTTATTTGCTTACCATCAGCGGACAAAAAGAATAGACTCAACTTTGAACAAATGAAGTGGTTTTTCATTCATAATAGTTTACAAATACACCGATTTATTTTTAACTTATCGGGGTTGAAAGCTGTTGTATTTATTGTCTTGTAAATAAAAGTTAATTTATATCTGGAATTTGATTTTTTTAAATCTTAAATCGCTTACTTTTCTTTACTTGTATGAAAAAGAATGTTTCTTAACTTGGATCGGGGTACCCGTTTTCTAAAATCTCCATCACTCGATTTTGTTACTTCTTGGACAGATAGAAGGGCATTTGGTAAAGAATGCCTCTTATCCGGCTTTTCTATCTAACTGTTTTGTTAGCAGCTATTATTGTCATTATGCAAATCGTTGCTTTTCACGCCTGCTGATCAGGGGCAATTTCCCAGTATACTTAAAAACTCAGGGTGTAAAGAAAAAACGATGACACCCTTTTCATTTTTTATATTCTAATTATATTGTCAAGAATAAATACTGATTATGCACAATAACGGCGATTAATTATTGATACCGGCCTAAATAAGATATTCTTATGGTTTTCCTATGAAATGATAAAAGTACCGGGATATGATTTCGTTTTTTTAGAGCTTTAAACACTGTTTCACGCCGATCTAGTCCTTATCACCCTGGGTTTAAGAGACAAAAGACTCTATAACTCATACACGCTAAACCTCATGCCAGGGCTGAATAAAAAGAGTTTCCCGTAGTTCGAAATTCAGGGTGGGTGTACGCTGTAGTTTAATCCTGTGAACCTAATTTACCGAATAAAACGATTGGGTTTTGATAAAACGCACGACAAAGCGTTGGCATCTCTTATCTGTCATGTGGGTTTCTCGTTTAAGGAAATTATGTTTAGTGTTAAGCTTGTGTCCTTTGTAAGTGATGTGATTATATTTATATTCATGACAATAAAACCGCAGGTAAGGTCTTGTGCCTGGAGAATAATATTTGGAGAATAAAGTGAGTGAGCAAAAAAAGGAAAAAAAGGATAAGGCATTTTGCACTATCTTGATATTCTTTTTCATTTTATCTTTCACTTCAAAATATCTTTAAAGAAAAAAAGTAAATTGCGACATTATGTATCTGATCAACCGTATTATCATAAATAAATAAACGCTTGTCAAAAGATCGTGCTACAAGACAAAAGATAATTAGCTATTGACCAATCAAATGAGAACATTATGATTGATATTAGATGGAATGAATTGGTTCTAATTTATTTATTGATTTATTTATTGTCTAATTCTCTTCTTTTGTTGTAATCCAGATTTATTTGTACTGGTGGCCGTCATACTACACATCTAGGTCTTAAATTGTGACAAGCTGTGCTCTCTTCTTTTGGATATCAACATATCACACTGATGGATACAGTACAGCTACTGCGCGGTTTCCTTATAGATATCATCTTGTTATTACTCAGGGGACGATTTAGTGGGAAAAGTGGCCTGCGTTGTCGCCTGTACGTGCCATATTAAGATAACGGGTAATAATAGGTATTCACAGCGCAATTTTCATATATATGTATTATTTGAGCGCTTACCCTCCACGAACATATTAACATATGAAATATTTTCATCGCATTTGTTTATGAAAGCCAAATGCCTGACAGAAGATTGATGTCAACGACTTTGGCCTGGTCGAAGTGACCTATATATAGAATAGAGGTGAATGGTTCTCTGCGCTTTTGAAAATGTTTCAAAATCATAATTCCATGACTAAATATACTGCAAAGGCTGTTTTCTCAATTCCGACCTTAAAAATGATGATCTCATAAAAGGGAAAAGTATGGAAAAGAAAAGAACACACACCCGACCCCAATCTTTATCTCTAAAATGTCAGGAGGACATGGTGATATAGAGGAATCACGATTATTCGTTCATAATTAAATTACTTAATTGCTTAAAAGGATACAAAGCGTCTAATCCAATTGTAGAGACAAGTTTGAAAATAATTCGTTAATAGGGGTAATGTTTTTTTTTTCTCTAGAAAAATTAGATCTAATTTTGGCGTAAAATATCCGCTTAGAATACCTTTATGCATGGTCTTATTGTATGTAACAAACATACGATGGATTTTTAAATATTCCGTGGCTTAATCCATTCGTTAATGCAAGCCAATTAAAGTAAGATTATTGAAACTTCAATGCTACAGAAGAGCGAGGCGTTTCACAGTTTTTCAAATACGCTACTTTCAAAGCAGTATATTGCACTACAAGTAGACACTGTTTTTTGGGCATTCATGCTCATATGCAGTATTTGACATTATCAGAAATCTTAAAATTTCCATGAAAAAGAACAAAGACTTTGTTAAAACCTTTAATCATTCAATAAATATTAAATATAAAATTATGTACACGTTTCTTGGTTCTCAGAACTATGACAATCTTGAACTAAATAGTGACTTTTATAAAAACGGCTTCAATATAGAAATCATGATCGACACGATGACGCACTATTTATTATAGCAGATCAAAAGGGTACATTTTACTTTGACGGACTGTATGATCAAGCTGACTTTGAGGTGTTTGCGGATGTGTCCGTTGAATTAATTTGGCATACCGAGTACTCCACACAATGAAGACACAATACCAAGCAATTCGAGACAGAAAAAGCGTGTGGATTTTTACCTGAATTTCACAACCAAAATCAATTCAACGTTTTATTTGTGCCAAATCGTAAGATATTACTTAATCAGTGTAGTCTTTAAAAGTTCTGTAAAAGTTGTATTTCCAAAATATTTGTTGGCAAAAAGGAGTTCATATCTCTCAGTCGAAATCTAATTTCCAGCGCATCTTCCCGAGTATGGATACAGAGACGCATCACATATCCCGGTGAAATAATTCTGATAAAACGCACAAAAACTGGACACCTCCTGGTTGTAATAATGATCACAGATTGTCCTCCTGTCCGAGTAAGTTAAGTAGCAGGACGCCATGGGGGACTCTTCCCAAGGGTAGACGCACGTTTTCGTGAAATCATTCCAAACCAATCCCGGAGTGCAACTTCGGAACCGGAAGTTTTCCATCTCGCACGTGACGTAGTTGACGCAGGAGTCACACAGCTGGTAGTTGCCATTGTGTCTGCGCTTGCAAGCTTTTGCCGGGTCGTTCATGATAGAACTGGTGTAGGGAGGAAGAGCAAAGTCCGTCGGACACTTGAGGTCGCCACAGTAGGAGCAAATCTGAGTGACGTCATAGGGATCGTTTCCGCTCGTCTGCCTTTTCCCGCGCCTTGGTTTATTGGGAAGTGCGCCAAGGCCAAAGAACGGCAAAGCACCATTTAGAACTGGACCTATGACATTCCCGTTGAGAAACGAAGATGAGAAATCAACTTTAGCTTGACCTTGACCTCGACCTCGACCCTGACCTTTGCCCTTGTCCTGCCCTTTGCCCCTGTCCTGCCCTTTACCCTTGCCTTTGCCTTTACCCTTGCCTTTTCCTGGTTTGGGTTTTTCATTTTTCTTAGGTGGCAACAGTGGTCTTTCAAGTTGGTTGCCATTTTCTTCTTCCTCGTCTTCCTTTTGTTGCTGCAAGGCTATTTCCAAAGATATCAAATCTTCTTTGCTGATTTCCGCCATCTCACGTTGCTCTGTTTAATAAAAGACCAAGCTTTCAATTCTACATTTAAAAGGAAAATGATAAACCCATTTTTCAAATATACGTTCTATATTCTATTATATCAGGGCCTAAATTTTATTACCCAAATGTTTAATACAGCGAATGGATACTCTTGTCAATTTATTCGCTGCACGAGAAGCTTAAATATCAAATACAACTCTTAAGAATGCTGAGACCAAGGTATAAAAGCACTAAGGTTATCTTTCTTCCTTTTATCAATAAAATATGGCTTACTAGGAGGTTTTATAACATCTTCCACCAATTTCGCTGTGTCTTCCTTCATTCGAAATTGGCCGCCAAGGTCGCCTACGGATTTCCCATTGCAGTTATCAGTATTGCAGACGCAGAGTGCCAAAAGGCGTCCATCTTTGTTGTCTTTGACGGCACACCCTCCTCGGCTAGGAACCCGGATGCTGAGGTCGTCTGCTCGCCCTCTGGTTACCACAGATGTTCCGTTGAAGACTGAAATTATGCAAAAATGGTTGTAAATGCGGTGTTAGGTTTAAAATGGACGACAAAGTGGTAATCATTGAGATACCCTCCTTCTATCGCTGTTGGCGGAAGAAAAAAGTTAAATTGTGGATTTTAAGTTTATCACGTTACTGAGAGAACAGTTTCATTAGCTCTGTATGTATCAATTCAAATTATTGTTTTTCTTTTTATCAAGAGCTTGTAAAATCCTGGTCAATTGCCCCTATCACTGGCCTTGTGTTGTAACTGTTACATCCTCATTTTCATTCCAGGTGAAATGACCCTAGTCATTTACTCCCTGATGATGGTGACTGACAGTCACAGAAATATTGGAGGTAATACCCACATATTTTACAAGCTCTTGATAAAAAGAAAAACAATAATTTGAATATCACGTTACTGATATCAGTCTACGTTCGTATAAAAGGGGAGGGGCAAAATGATAATGTTATTCACCCGGCTTGGAAATCAAACCACTGAAACGGTTTTGAATTCACCCCATATATGAGTGAAAATACTGCATTGTAGCTGAAAGTAATGTAGCAAAATAAATGGCGTCTGTCAAACTTTTAATGGAATTAATACCAAGACAGCGTGAACATGCAAGATGGCCTTGATAAGGACAAAATGGCTGTTGCAATGACGAGGTGCAAAATTCATTTCAGCGCAAATAACAGTCCAGAGATTCTCCGAAAATATAGTGACCTGTCGAGATAAAGTGCTGTCATTATGTTCACTTATTTATTGAGGACGATTACTTTTATATGTTTCTTCCCGATATGCATCTAATACACTTACGTACTAGCACTTATGTTAATGAACGCCAGTACCGTTTAATTCCCTCCTAAATCTTGGTTGTCTTCAATTCAGCGTCAAAATTATTTCGTGACTTAAGTTCATTAAGACTTAAACAGTGGACTCAGTCGCCTTTGCATTAGATTTATCATTAAACGACGATGACGGCATCAGATTATTATCTATAGACGCTATATCTAGGCACGCGCCAGGGCATGAAAGAACCGACGATGAGCAATCCACAGAAAGTAATTAAAAAATAATTAAAGTATCATCCCAAAAGTCAACAGATTTCTCATTTAGATAAGTATCTCTTTTAGTTATGAATGTCTTACATTACAGAGATAATAATTTTACCATATCAATCAATAAGTTAAGCGTTTAATGAAAATGGATATTTGGTTGTTGACAGGGTAACAATTATTCCTATGTTGAGAAATTGCCACTGATTAAATAAATATATCAACATTGGCCTAATGTCTGTCGTTATTCATTTAAAGTTGATTTTTTAAGTACGATGATCTTTTATTCCCAGAACA
>NW_019775525.1:481236-520254 GCF_001039355.2 Lingula anatina
AGCTCTTGATAAAAAGAAAAACAATAATTTGAATATCACGTTACTGATATCAGTCTACGTTCGTATAAAAGGGGAGGGGCAAAATGATAATGTTATTCACCCGGCTTGGAAATCAAACCACTGAAACGGTTTTGAATTCACCCCATATATGAGTGAAAATACTGCATTGTAGCTGAAAGTAATGTAGCAAAATAAATGGCGTCTGTCAAACTTTTAATGGAATTAATACCAAGACAGCGTGAACATGCAAGATGGCCTTGATAAGGACAAAATGGCTGTTGCAATGACGAGGTGCAAAATTCATTTCAGCGCAAATAACAGTCCAGAGATTCTCCGAAAATATAGTGACCTGTCGAGATAAAGTGCTGTCATTATGTTCACTTATTTATTGAGGACGATTACTTTTATATGTTTCTTCCCGATATGCATCTAATACACTTACGTACTAGCACTTATGTTAATGAACGCCAGTACCGTTTAATTCCCTCCTAAATCTTGGTTGTCTTCAATTCAGCGTCAAAATTATTTCGTGACTTAAGTTCATTAAGACTTAAACAGTGGACTCAGTCGCCTTTGCATTAGATTTATCATTAAACGACGATGACGGCATCAGATTATTATCTATAGACGCTATATCTAGGCACGCGCCAGGGCATGAAAGAACCGACGATGAGCAATCCACAGAAAGTAATTAAAAAATAATTAAAGTATCATCCCAAAAGTCAACAGATTTCTCATTTAGATAAGTATCTCTTTTAGTTATGAATGTCTTACATTACAGAGATAATAATTTTACCATATCAATCAATAAGTTAAGCGTTTAATGAAAATGGATATTTGGTTGTTGACAGGGTAACAATTATTCCTATGTTGAGAAATTGCCACTGATTAAATAAATATATCAACATTGGCCTAATGTCTGTCGTTATTCATTTAAAGTTGATTTTTTAAGTACGATGATCTTTTATTCCCAGAACAGAAAGTTTTTCAAAAACATGAAACCAAACGTTTACGTATACTCCCCTTGATTAAAGAACTTACAGAAAAAATATAAATGATCTACTTACGATTCATTTCCTTCATGACATAGCAGTATTTGGTAGCTCTCGTCGTGCCGATATCTTGGTCGTGGTCCGGAATGGCTGTCTCTGTGCACCTGGGGTGCCATGTGGAGTCACACTCCATACACAGCGGACCACGACGGGTCTGCACTTGCCAGGCAGACGGCCAGAAAACTGTTGGACAAGAAATAGGAAATAGGAAACCCATTATTTCTTTTGCTCTATGCTTTAACGGATTCATATTCGACAATTTAAAATGACATCCTTTTTAGTTTCCTTTTCTTTAGTCGAATGTATATCTCAATAAGTGCATTATCTGGGGCATTCTAATTAAAACTTTGAAATGATAAAATATAAAAAGAATTAAAAAATAAATATATAGGTCTACCAATCTTTTTTTAAAAATAGTCTTGCTAAAAACTTAATTCAGTTCAGTTTTTTCAATTGTTGTTTTATTTTATAAAAAGTTACGGGCAACGCCCCCTCTTCAAAAGCCTCCTCGACAGCTTGTAGTTACGACATTGCCTGTTCGTTTAAATATTTGTTACAGTAGGCCTACTTACATCCGTTACCGAAAAAGGGTTCTCCAGGTTGTACCAGACACAGTCCAAGAACCACAACAGCTAATACTGTGGACGCCATCTGCCTTTGAATCTGAAATTCATATAGATAATTGAAAAATAACTGTTGAGAGGCCACCGTGTTGAGTTTACGCATGATCACTTATGTGTAACCGTTGGTGCTATTTTAAGGCGGTATCATATGAAATATAAAGATGTATTCAAAAACGGGGTGGACACGGTCCGAAACAACAAAACTGTTAACCCAATGAGATAAGTTAATTCTTACATATCTCCACTACCTCTCACATACGGGGGAGGTTGGGAAGGGGGGTATTTCCAAAAACGTCTTAAACACTTGGGCTGAGCTTAGACAGCTACATATAAAATAGAATACCCGGCTAAGTAAAGTCCACATTGCGATCTATTGCTCTAAGAGCTGAATTTTTAGAGAAGAATTAGAATGATTGCCCCGGAATAAATGATAATGACATGCCTAAATGCTGTCACCAGTGATTGGAAAAAACTTTTATCAAGCCACTCTCTATTTGCTCAAATGGCTTACTATGCTTATATTATTGATAACGCAACTAAAGTGAATTTTAGCCCAAAATGACTTACGACATTTTATTAAACACGCACCGACATTTTAACTGTATCAAATCAGTGTGAAAAGATGCGCTAATGGTTAAGTGTTTTTATTGACCTCTCTCTAATATAATTTGTATCTGTTATGATTCCAAAATATTTCTAGTAGCCTAATTTCAAGACAGTATCCATATCACAACAACTCAATCGGGACACAGACTAATCCAAATATATGAAACAATACTGTCTGATTCTGCATATTCCATCTAATATATTTGTCTAAACCATATAAAGATATCATGACATTTCCTAGGAGTAATTATTTTCCCCGACTTACCTCCTCAAGGAGTCTTCCACTTCTGTTAAGCGCAACCCAGCAAGCCGCAGAACTGCCTTTACCACAACCCACCAGGAAAACGCGAAATCCCCACATGGAATCCTGGCCGTGACGTCACACTCGTTATCTCTTTTTACCGTCACGACCCCTCGTGCCTTCCCGCATAAATTAACATACATTTATGTCGGCTGTGGTGTTGCAAGCACAGTGTAACGATTAAAATACGACCATCGCACCGCATGAGTCACGGACACGTCATATCATTTGTGGTGGTCTTTGTGGTGATTTAATACCCGGGACGTGTACATAGACATTAAAATACTTGTCTGTGTCAAATTGGCGTTCTTTTATATCTGGAGATTAACGGATGAATTAGTTTTTAATGCAGTGTATTCACGCGTGGTTGATTCAAACTTTTCTATTCAAAGAATTATATGCAAATACAATCCCTCCTTTTTATTTTGTCATTTTTTTTTTTCAAAATAAAATTTCAGATCCAGACTTCGTCCGCTAACTGCGCGTTGAAAGATTTCTAGGACAAAGCGCATGCACTTAACACAGGACGGCGTCCTTTTTGTGTCCTTTGTGCGACCATGAAACTGCCTAGGTCGCCGTTGGACTCTCCAACAACGCACGGTGATCTCAACGATCGCACACTGAAGTTCAAGAATCGCCAAGGACCCTAAAAACGCGGTAGAGTTTGGTCCCTACAACTTCGATATGGGACGCTCAAAGGACGCACAAGCATCGCTTTGGTTGCGCAGTGGTCAGCACGGAAAATATTATATTTTTCACTCTCAAAGGGACCGGGCTAGGGAAATCTGAGGGTAAAAGCTACTATAGGTCTTATATACTGCAGGTCTTATATAGCAGAAACGACGCCGTCCAGTGTAAAGGGGGCTTAAGAAACCGCCCCGTTCACCCACCACATTGTAATTCTGCACCTTTGCTGAAAGTAATGGAGTACCCTTACGTTGTGGGGACGTTACGCGTAGGTTTTAAACCATGAGTAGTTTCTTTTTCACCGTAAGAAAAGGGTTTATGAAATGAAAAGAAACAACACGTAATTATTAGCAAAAACAACCACTTCCGTTCTATTTCTAAAACCGCATGTTATCAAAGCAATAAATATGGTATAACTTGGGGGGATACTTTATTATATCAAACAGAAATTGTTATAGTATTGGCTGTCCTATTAAAAATATGTTTGCAACAAAATTCAGTCATCATATTAATTGGCGATACTTAAAAGAGAATGAGACATTTTTAAGGGAAACACGAAAAATAATTGCAATTTCCATTCCTATGCCATTCATATAAAAGATAAATTTCTTCTTCTACTAATAGTCCTAGAACTGACGGTACTTTCTAATCTCTTTACCAAAGATTTGTTACATAAATTGACGTTTTTTTGACCGTGTATGCTCCCAAATTATGGACTCACCATCTACGAATATTTAAGATGCCACATTGACTTTAATAGTATCAGAGTCTCATTTGAAAAAAGCATTTTTTATATTTTAGTTTCCAATTCTTAAAGCGTGCTTTGTAAGGCAAGTAAAGCGTAATGGCACCGACACATCTAGCAAAAAGCACTAACGTATAAGAAAAAAATGTCCATACGCAGACTTAGGCAAGGGGTTCGTACGAATTACGTACTCAGGACGAACGCGTATACTCAGGCACACGTTGGTGTGCGCACCTGGAGGGAGCATGTTCTAAAACAATTCCATACGCTACTTCTAATTCCATTTTAATAAGGGCGATTTCATATGCTCAGAGTTGTGAACATAATCGATGCCACATACGATACGCAAATTTTCACATGCACGTCATTCCGCTAGTTGTGACGGAGTCTTAAAGTACAACTAACCACCAGAATACATTTAAATGAGACTAAAATGGAGCGATACTATTCACAACCATCTTTTCCATATCGGGGCCATTATCTTAGTACTAGCACTAGCCTATAGGTGGCTCTAGTGAGGAAGAGCGAGTACAGCTGGTGGTGAGCGAATGCGGTAGGTGTGATTGTGCTTTAAAAGGCGGGGAAGATGAATGCGATCTGTGATATATTGCATACATCACTCGTTCAACATGTATTGATATTAATTAAGATGTTAAGAGACAGATAAAAACGTGTTGATAACATAATACTGAAACACATTGGAAGTATATTAGTAGATTTTTTCATTAATAAATAGTTTTATATTGAATGCATTGAAGGATGTATAAATGTTATACATTGTTACCCCCTCCACCCAAAAAATTATTTTTTCTAAAATAATATATATCTATATGCATCTATATACAACACCGTTGTATTAATTTTCGGATGATTATAATATGTGTAACTCACAGCGTTCCGGCATAACTCGACATCCGACTATGTCGTCCACTTTTCGTGAACAAAAAAGCATAACAAACAACCTCACATCTTCAGTTCCTAATTAAAAAAATCACTCATTATCTACAATGTACACACTGCAATGCATATATGCTTTATCTAAATGGCATCAAGACTGATGGTTTAAATACTAATTGTTGTGCAATATTTACAGGTGAGGGTTTTCACTTATCAGATTTAATGCATTCAATTATGTTAAGCATACCTATATAGTGATTGATATAAAGCCACATGTATTTCAAGACAGGCAGACATGGAGAAAATTCTGAGATGCTAAAGATCCAGAGAACCAGCACTTCAAAATATCAGCAGGTCTTCCCAATTCTGTGCTGGTCCAAACTCAATATTTTATTTCCGTTCGTCTATGTTTACACAGGATTTATTGCATGCATTGTATCCCCCCTCCCCCCAAAAAATAATAATAATCATAATAATGAAGATAATTGGCAGTTCAGAGAACCTGCGGTATCAGAAAATCTTGCAGGTCTGCTGACATTTCATTTCATGACTTGTCGGACAAGTTGTTCCTCCGTGTTTAGACACAAGCAAACTAAATGAAAAGATTCTTACAAAACACGTAATTGGGGGGGGGGGGGTTCACATCTGGCAACGGTCGCTAAAGACAAATACAGACTGTCATTATAACAAGAAATACGGATAATAAAAGTGATTATGGTACACGAATTTTTGTTGTACCTTGGTCCGCGACCGGCAACATTCACACATGTAGGGCAACAGTACGGTACATTAAAATATATATGTATGCTTAAAGTGATAATAACTCTTCGTTTCGGCCAAAAAATGAATTTTCCTGGAGTAAACAACAATTTTCCCAAACTTACCAATGGTTAATGAATCCATTTTTACATTCATAGTTGGTCCCTGGTTTTTTCTAAAATGTTTGGTTTTTTGTTAAAATCTCTTAAGAGATTTTAACAGAGTATAGCCATCAATGGAGGTCACGTGGTCTAAAGACAAGCTCAGATATCATAATAATAGCTATAACTGCCGTTTTTGTGGTAAAACCGAATATATTATATTTCTACGAGTTATTCACAATGTTTTTATTGTGAAATATAGATCTCATACGAAGAGTTATTATCCCTTTAATAATAATAATGTTAAACACGGGAAAAAGATATCATAATAATGAGATAAGGTGCCAGTCCTGCATACATAACCCTGCTATTATGCTCTACCTTTTATACTTCCCAAACCATGTGTGTACCGGTAGATAGCCGACTTTCGCTTATCTTAGTCTTCCACGCCATTGTCTATTCCCACTCGGAGTAAGCGTGTATTGAGGTAGCTACCTGTATGCAGCAAATCTACATGTTGGTAAACTGGAAGAAAAAAGAAAAGAGGGAATGCTGGCAAACGTGAAATTACTTTTCTTCTTCGCTACCTTCTCTGCTGTGAATTTGTTTTGGATTGTAGCCTTTCACTGGACTACTAGCAGGTATGTCGTGTAAACGAGTGCGTGATTCTAAATTGAAGACATTCGAATATTTTTGAGCGGACTAAATGCCATTATTTAAAACGTTGATCAATTCAGTGTTGTTTTAGTATTAATCATACTTTTGGTGACATACAAGACGGGTATCCGGAGTCAAGGTATACTACTAAGTCGCATTCAGTTCGACTTTGAACAGAGTAAGGCTTTAATTGCAACTCCTTGGGTCAGCCCATCTGCTTATTTAACATTACAGTAATAACAATTAAATTTGTGAATGAATTGTAAAAATTCAGTTATGGGAAAATATTTGGAAGTGTTAACAGTATGTACCCAGCCTCTGAAATGCTCTTCCTCCACAGGCAACACCTTGCGGAGCTAGCGGGCATACTCAGGTGTGTTAAACCCCTTCACACTGGACAGTGTCCCTTCTGCGTCTTTTATACGATCATGAAACAGGCAGCGCTGTGGTCGTAGAAAATAGGCACAAGCATCACTTTGGTTGCAGAATGAATGCTCAGTGATCGGCCAGTTCTCGGCACGTAAAGTATTTTTAAACTCTCAAATAGGGCCGTACTATAGGAGGAAGAAAGGACGCCGTCCAGTGTAAAGGGGACTTTACTAAAATAACTTTGTCGCGTATTGTTTTGCAACTCCCTGGCCTTGCTCTATCGCCATTCATGTCGACTTCTTTTAACTGTGGGATAAGAGGGAGAATGCAAACCACCGCCTTTTCTTTCTTTTTTGATTAAAAAAGATTTTTTCAGGCTCAACAGCAAGACTCTTTAACTGACCCCTCTTTACTAATCAAACGAGGTCCAAATTAATTACAGAAAGATGAACGAAGATCTGGTCGCTAACTCTTTGGGTTTATGCCATGAAAACCAGGAAAATTTAGGTAAGGAACGTGAATAAATCGGGGTCCCTAAAAACAGCAATGCCGTTACAATATGGTACCTATATATACGTGGTTCATTGTACTTGAAAAATGAAAAATAAGCACTATGAGATTAACCTTTCAATGTCAAACCAACTGGACAGATACTTACCCATTACCAGGGACACAGATTGATTTTTCACATAGATATTCAAAGATGCCTTTGGTTAATTCATGACCAAATTTTCCAAAGAAAAGTGCAAGTACATTTCATCTGCAGCCCTGGTAGTAGCAGATACTCACGCAGAAGCATATTGGAGATGCTCCAAACAACACATAAGGTTAATCAACGTGTCATCAAAACGGATTGAGCAAAATAGCGAATGCAATTGTACTTGTTCCATTAAATACACCTTTGACTTAAGATATGCAAGTGCCTTCTTTTTCAATTTTAGGAAATACATTTAAAGTTAATCTGAATCTTTTGCCAATGCCAAATAGAACGGAGCTGTTTAAAGAGGTCGCCACCGGAGGCCGATGGGCACCTACGTCATGCAAACCTAGGGACCACGTGGCCATCATCATCCCTTACCGTGACAGACAAGAACACCTGGATATTCTGCTCCAAAATCTTCATCCTTTTCTACAAAGTCAGAAGTGCCAATACCAGATATTTGTCGTTGAACAGGTCCATTGTTTAGTGTCCATGCATTGCTTCGTAGCTCTCTCTCTCTCTCTCTCTCTCAGTAAAGAAACATGGTGGCACACGGCAGCGCGTCATCATCATTATTCTCTGGCTCGTGTTCTACGGAACAGCAACACTCAAATATTCTAAATTAATAATAATGACAATAATAATAATAATTATTATTATTATTATTATTATTATTATTATTATNTGATTAAAAAAGATTTTTTCAGGCTCAACAGCAAGACTCTTTAACTGACCCCTCTTTACTAATCAAACGAGGTCCAAATTAATTACAGAAAGATGAACGAAGATCTGGTCGCTAACTCTTTGGGTTTATGCCATGAAAACCAGGAAAATTTAGGTAAGGAACGTGAATAAATCGGGGTCCCTAAAAACAGCAATGCCGTTACAATATGGTACCTATATATACGTGGTTCATTGTACTTGAAAAATGAAAAATAAGCACTATGAGATTAACCTTTCAATGTCAAACCAACTGGACAGATACTTACCCATTACCAGGGACACAGATTGATTTTTCACATAGATATTCAAAGATGCCTTTGGTTAATTCATGACCAAATTTTCCAAAGAAAAGTGCAAGTACATTTCATCTGCAGCCCTGGTAGTAGCAGATACTCACGCAGAAGCATATTGGAGATGCTAATCAACGTGTCATCAAAACGGATTGAGCAAAATAGCGAATGCAATTGTACTTGTTCCATTAAATACACCTTTGACTTAAGATATGCAAGTGCCTTCTTTTTCAATTTTAGGAAATACATTTAAAGTTAATCTGAATCTTTTGCCAATGCCAAATAGAACGGAGCTGTTTAAAGAGGTCGCCACCGGAGGCCGATGGGCACCTACGTCATGCAAACCTAGGGACCACGTGGCCATCATCATCCCTTACCGTGACAGACAAGAACACCTGGATATTCTGCTCCAAAATCTTCATCCTTTTCTACAAAGTCAGAAGTGCCAATACCAGATATTTGTCGTTGAACAGGTCCATTGTTTAGTGTCCATGCATTGCTTCGTAGCTCTCTCTCTCTCTCTCTCTCTCAGTAAAGAAACATGGTGGCACACGGCAGCGCGTCATCATCATTATTCTCTGGCTCGTGTTCTACGGAACAGCAACACTCAAATATTCTAAATTAATAATAATGACAATAATAATAATAATTATTATTATTATTATTATTATTATTATTATTATTATTATTATTCATAGTTTTATCATGATTGATCATTTATAAAAATAATGCTGTTGAATACAAATAATCAATTATTATTATTTAAAAAGTTACTATAATTATTTTTTTTATAGCAGATGTTGTTTTTAATTCATCCTTGGCTTTGTATATCTGCAGGCGCATCCAGAACCTTTTAACACGGGGTATGCCAAAAATGTAGGATTTGTAGAGGCCAGTGCCCTGTTTAATTTCACCTGCTACATATTTCAAGACGTGGATAAAATCCCTATGAACAATTCACTACTGTATAGATGTCCGCCTGACAGAGTTTTTCATTTTGCCTCTGCTGAGGACAGGTTTCATTACAGGTCTGTATGAAAAATCATTTACCCCGTTTTTTTTTGTTTTTTGTTTGTTTGTTTGTCCCCCCCCCCTTTTATGTCTGAATATCTGATTTTGAATCATTTACAATTGTAATCTTTTTGACTGTAACAGTTTGACGGCACCGACTGTATAGGTTGTAATAATTAAATCTTAAAAGACCCTCAATTCCTGGACATATACCCATCATTCGATGTATGCCGCTGTCCAGATTAAGGGCGGATCCAGGATTATTTGAAGGAGGGTCCTCGGATACGAAGCCGCCCCCCCCCCCTCCCCGCTGAAAGGCCCCAAAATTTTTTGGTGTTTTAGAGGGCGAAAGGTGCCATTTGTTACGGTTTAGAACTATAAATCAGCTAGTCAAAATTCTAAATTCAAGAGGGAAATATTAGTGTGATCGTTTTCGAAAAATCAAATGGGGGTTCAGAACCCCCTGCCCCTCCCCCCTCCGGGCCCGGTTTCTTAAAATATCCTGACCTTTGGCATGGCTATAAAATATATTTTCAGTTCGAAAAAGGGACCCATTGTTCTTTACCCCAAAATGTTTCACATTTCTGTGAATTACTGTATTTTTACCTTAATTGTCCATGTCGGTATTTCCATTTGTTTAGGTGTCAGCACCTATGATGACGACAATTATGACACTTTATCATTTATAAAATAGTAGTAAAATCTTGTGTAATAACAAAATGGCAAAAATTCAGATCTATTCTTTTTTAGCGGACACGATGTATTCAATTGAGGTTTTAATGCCTTCTTCTCTATATTCTGACTAAACTCATTCATGGCCATGAAGTACATGTCGACTTCGTTATTTACATGTTTATTCATTAATTATTAGTACTGAAATTTGCCATAATGACATTGAAAATAGCACGGTGTTGTAATTAACCTTATTAGTAATATGTCAATCTGTGCTTTCGCCAGCTTTACTGTCTATGTATCTTCGTTTTTATTATTTATTTATTTTTATTTATTTATTTTTTATTTATTTTTTATTTATTTATTATTATTATTATTATTATTATTATTATTATTATTATTATTATTATTATTGTGGTTTAATCTTTGATTTGATCAAATAGTGAGGAGCAGGCCAAAGTACACGCACATGTAATGACATTTAAATTTGAACAACATATAATAAATAACTTAGTAGGCCTATATTTCGATAATGCACTTTATAAAGTAAACGTCATACATGTATTATTATACAAGCATATGCATGGAATAGATGCTGTGTTTTCAGGCTACCCCATGTCAACTACACCGGAGGTGTTATTGGGGTAACTTCCGACACATTCAAGAAGATAAACGGATTTCCTAATCATTTGATTAGATGGGGTGGCGATGACGACGACCTTTTTCAGAGGTAGGTTGAATAAATAACAGAACCAAATCAGTTCACCTGAAGACGGCTTTGTGGTAAGGTCAAAACGTCATTACCTGTTTTGCACCGCTTATTTCTTCAAGTTACTTCAATATTTACGTGCTTCATTTCATGTTTATCGTCTGCTCAGAGCGTGACAACGTTGTTCAGGTACTCATAAGTGCACAAGAAAAAAATAGTTCTGAACAACAACTGTCAGAAACAAGACAAAATTTCTCCATATATTTCAAAGAATTAATATTAAGATATTTAATCATGTTTTAAAAGAATGCATTGTGGTTTTTGGTGTCGGTCAATATGATGTGTTGCAGGCCTTAGAGAGGTAAGTAAGAGGTAAGTCCATATCTTATTAACTATTTTTCAATATTTTTTAGGAGTGTCTCTCAAAACGTTCCCATTCAGCATGCCAACAAACATTTAGGCATGTACAGAGTATTAAATCATACAAGACTGCCTGGCTCCGAAAACAAGGAGGGGTGAGTTATCATTATTTTGTAAGTGGGGTTGGGGGAGTATCATATTTTTGGGTAGCTAAGTATCTTTTTAAATATACGTATGACTTAAATGACAAAAACTAATGAATTATTTGATTTCCTGTGACATAAGCCCAATAGTTTTGTGAATTTTTAGTCGGGTTTATACAATCAATGTTTTAGCAACTCCAGGGCCATACAGTCAGAAAAAATGTCCAATGCTGCATACCCTTCGTTGTAAAATTATTATCCTTCCAAATATTCCATAGTTATCCAATGGTGGTGTTTGCATCGCAACTGTATAAACACTACGGACCGTGGGATAGTGGACTGATCACGCTGAACTACACCCGACTAGCAACAGAGTATAGGCAAACACACACGTGGATCAAATACAATGTAGATCAGAAAAGCATGATGAAGGTACGAAATGGCAGAACTATTGTCGAAAAAAACTCCACAGATAAGGATCAAGTTGCTACGTACATGTCTGTATCACAGTAAAATTCTCCTCCTCTATTGTATGCATTTTATTTGCTCGCTTCATGACTACCCCCTCCCAAAAATGGATCTGTCATAGGCTGTATTCCCAGAGCTTTTAGATCGATCTATCCCCGCGGGGAGTCTCACTAGATTACTTTCAGATAATCCGACTTAAATGTCCGTCCCGCCTACTACACGCTGTAAGGGGGTAATTAACTTTCGTGTCCGCTCGGCTGACAGCTATTTAGCGTGAACCCCCAGGGAGTTAGGTCGATCTAAAGTAGATCGATCTAATCTCTGGAAATGGGGTCTAAGTCTCTATGGCCTATAGCCTGTCCTCTAAAGATGTTTTCTTTTTAATTTCAGACCGCATGGAGGGGCATTATGGACACCAAGTATGACAAAGCAATCCATGGTACCTATTGGGCAATTAACTACGAACGGGCTTACAAAATATTTCCTAAGTAAGTCGACTTTAAAAAGCGCAAGACGCCTTTTGATATGTGCTGACTGTCTAGAGGATTACAAAATATGCAATCACATTTAATGTTTTGAAACCAGTAATTTTATGTCCTGGCAGCATTTTGATTAGACAGAATATAATGCAGTAACATGGTCTAGATGGCTAACATAGGTTTTATTATCTTTATGTCACCTCCAATGAGGTATTTATCTACTTTTAAGCTTATGAGTAAGCATTATAATCGATCATATAAGATTTTACATATTTTATATAAGCCATTGCAAATAACGAACTCTAAGATTTCCTCCTAAGTGCGCCTGAATTTTTCAGGTTGCATGCCAGGTATGACGTAATCTATTGCTCGGCTTGAATTTCATTTTACAGAATTAAAGAAGAAATGGAGAAGAAAGCAAGCGCCTCTGCACGTATCTCACTGAAGAAAATAAAACAGCACAGGAAAGTTCGCCCAAAGAGTGCAAACTCACGACGACATAAGATGTATATTAAGGGTTTTTGATCTTCCCGTCTAAAAACATCCAATTTTTAACGCATGCTCTGTAAGGAGTGTAGTACTGATTTTATGAACAATCAAAAGACGTTAAAATAAGATTAGAATGAGGTGATTCTTTTCACAACTACAAAAACATACAGAGAGCGCAGACTGACGCTAAGGACTCTGCACTGATAAAAATGTGGAAGATGAAGAGGCATTCATAGCACAAAGAAGGTCATTGGCCCTATCTCGCAATGGTTAAAAGCTACTTGGACCCAGACAGATATCTAGATTACCGATCACTGATCACCACCAAAAGCTAATCACTTCCAAGTTAATCAATTTGTTGCCTTTCCTGAAAATGTCAATAATATCCACCAATAACCTTTTGAGATGGTGACAAACAAACAAACAAAAAAAAAGCTTACAGGGAGAGAAACGGAAGTGAAAATATTACCTCCTTAGCGTCGGTAACTAGTATTTCCATAATGGTCATTATTTTAGTCGCGATCTTTGACGGCACAGCTGGTGGTAGCGAATGCGGTAGTTGGGATCGTACACTAAAATGGAAAGATCGTTGAACGTGATTTGTAATATTACAAACATATCACTTGTGATATACTGTATACATGAATGTTAAGACAGTAAGAGACAAGTCAGATGTGTCGTCGGCATTATGCTGAAGTACACTGGAATTATACCAATACTTTTTTATTGAAAATTAGTTGTATCATGACTTTAAAAATATGTTCTCTTTTTTTATTTATTTATTTTTTATGTTCCTATATATGCCGTGAACCATCCAAAATAAATTTTACTAGTTGTCATCTTAACATTATACTATCTATTTTAATATCTGAAATTCTTTACTGTCCATATATTCATTTACATTGCATTTTAATATCTTAATATCTTAACTGCCCATTTATTTATTGTCTTTATTTATCTTATTCTGTTCATTTTACCCATGTAAGGTCTACTAAAATTTATATGGATTTTAGACTATGAATAATAATAATAATAATAATTACTATTATTATTATTATTATTATTATTATTATTATTATTATTATCTACAGTATCATGACGCTTTCAGTAGCACAGTTAGTCTAATGGTAAGACAGTTAAAAAATTAAAACACCAATCTTTTGCGGCGTGACACAAAAATCAAAATTCAGATATCTAAACATCAAGCACGTCAATGCCATCTCGGATACAACATGGACAATTCAAAGCGATTATCCTTTGATCCTTTAACCTTCTGTTATGGGAGCATTCAGATAGACAGTGTACCAAATGCGATCCTACTCTGTGGTGGCACTCGATTAGAGCAGTCCGCTGTAAGGGATAATAACTGTTCGTTTTGGCAAAAACAACAATTTTCCCATACTAACCAATGGTTAATGAACCCATTTCTTCATTGAAAGTTAGTTTCTTTTTTTTTTTTCTTAAATGTTTGCTTTTTTGTAATAATCTCTTTTAAGAGATTATTACTGAGTATAGACCTTTTTCATCTTTTCCGGAAATACGAAGTGCGCACGACAGGAACCGCGCGCCACAGGGGTCATGATGGTTCTCTGCTGTTTCCAGCATGGCAATGCTAGGTGTAGATGATGTACAAGGTGTGCATATAAAAAGGTCGTTTGCAGCTTGCACTGCTTTCTGTCAAACTAAAAAGGTGGCTGAAGCACAGAAATGCGTAAGCTGTAGGCAAGAAAACAGCTATTTGGACGGAGGATCAATCAATTAAATGTTTTTTCTCAGTTTAAATACGATGCGCTGTACAACTAGACTTCACCTAAGCGTCCGAGCCTTGGCTGCACTTTCAATAGTGATGACGAACTAAAGCTTCAGAGTTCTTTTAAATGCCTCCGATAATAAAGATATGCGAAAGAGACTCGTTATTTTTTATATATATCAAATCAAAACAGCCAGTAGACTCGTACACAGCTTTCAAGAGTGTGGACAGGTGCGTAGGCCTACGTCTTCACAATATTACATGTATATATGCAAGCTGTGGCGATATCACCTCATTTACCGGCAGTATCAATTCATTGCGATTTTTATGTCTTGTTGAAAGGGTGTCTTAAGAGATTTTTGGAATGATAAAATAAAAAGATTCCCTGCATTGTTTGACTCGTACCTAAAAGTGACACGCAGATTGTTCGTCGGTGAACTGATTAAATCGTTTGGTACCTGATAAGGCATATCAGGTGTTACTTATTCAATTGTTCAGTTTGGGGGGGCGGCCACAACTACGACCTTTCCTCTGTAATTAAAACCTTCTAATTTATAAGTGTTAAACAGGTGAGACAGGAATTCCCGAATCTTTCCCAGACGATAATTAAAGTTTACCGTGTCTTACTCTAGTATATGCACAAAATTTACGACAGGTAAAAAATGTCAGACTTTCGGTCTGACAAATATGAAAATTTTCTCAAACTGAAACAAAACCGTCAGGCAAAAACAAAATTATAGAAATAGACCAAATTATTTGATTTGTAAATGTTTTCATGCGTATTTTCATCGTTTTCAATCAAAGACAATAAAATCATTCAAATAAAGTGTTTTCCACACATTTCATACTTTTTAACTATCTAAGACAGAGTTAAATATACGTAGGCCTAATTTTATACTAAGCATATTTGCATTACTTTAAAAATACTGTACGTTAATTGTTTTATTATTTTTATTATCCATTTTGTCTTTACCATACATGTATTATGCACGTGTAGCTTACAGAAAGGCTTCTCTGCATTAACAATATATGCCCATTGAATTTTCCAATTCTCTTGTCATTGAGTTCAGAAATAAATAACTTTTTATTTTGCCGGTAACGCGTTCAACAAGGGCCGATGTACATTATTCTTCGTATGTCTCTGTTGATCTTGATAATATGAGCCCCGTTTGTACAAATCAGTAATACGTACAGGGTGTACGGGACTGGATACATAATAATAAAAATTTTATTAACGTCTCACGTTAAAAAAAATAGAACCCACCCTACTGAGGGTTATGAGAGACTAAAACCTGTGTTAGGCCTTCTACATTTAAAATGATCACTTATCAATAAAACACACACAAAAAGGATATTACATACAAAACTTTTCAAACCTTCTCTTTGTTGTTACACAAAAAGTCGTGAAAGTTCTTGAATTTTTGTAAGTAGAATCCCCGTGTAAAACCTCACAGCTTTTACTTTCTTTTTCCATAATCTCATACTTAAAGTCTTTTCTTTCTTTTTATGCCCCTATTCTTCAGTTTTTTCTTCAGAACTTTGTTTTTATCGCAGTGTTTACCCCCGAGTTCTAGTTCGTTATATCCGTTGATTAACTAAGCATTTCTGTTTTTATTAAAGCACCGTTGATCTCCTAATATTATAGTTTTTCTTCCCGCCTTCTCGCCTTCGAAATGTTCAGCGCAAACGCGGTGCCCTGCTTTTGATCCAAACCTGCTATATTTTTCTTTCTTTCTACCATATTTTTCATTCTAACGGGTTTGTTGGGAACTTATTATACCTCATGTGTCAATCTCGCTTACTGTTATTGTAGCAGCGGGACAAAAAGCACGTAAACTCAGCCATGGTTTTTAGCACCGCTGTAAGTGTTTCGACATAGCAGGGCTCCCCTACCCACAATGCAATTTCCATTTCCGGAAAAGATGAAAAAGGTTAATAGCCATCTATTGAGGTCACGTGGTCCGATGACAAGTTCAGATATTAGAAAAATAGCTTAAACTGCTGTTTTTGTGGTACAACAGAATATATCATATTTCTATGAGTTGTTTCTAATGTTTTTTTTTTTACCTTGAAATATAGATCTCATACGAAGAGCCATTATCTCTTTAACTGAATGACACTCCTCCTCGAGCAGTTGGGGCTAATTGCAGCTGGGTTCATTGCCCCATAGCTGCTCGAGGATGCGTGTCAGACAATTAAGCTTATTCCACTGACTGCACTTAGCGAGAATCCTCAGTAGAATTGGGCCGAACCGACTAGTACGATGTGTCTATCTGATTGGGGTTTAAGAGAAATTTTAAAGTGTCTCAGTATCGGACAGTGCTACCCCATATAAGAAATTATACGTAATTATCATAAATTCGCTTATATGTGTACTTTTAAGACCAGATAAGTACACGGTACATGTAAAACTGGTCAGCAAATTGAAAAGTACGCATGAATAATGAATTGCGCTTTACAAGATATGCTAGACTAGATATCAATCATAGTAATTGCGTTGATCTGATTATTTACTAGTGCTGCATATAAAACCCTGCTATTATGCTCCCAAAATTATGCTTCCCATACAATGTCTGTAGATAACCGACTTTCACATCCCTCCGTCTACAGCACACTGGCCACTGAATCAACACCATGCATTTACATATACCTTCATGCACTGAGCAGGCATTGTGATAACCTTGCAGTTACTCGTGCTAGGAAACAGGAATATCGAAGTGTAGACAGAATATAAGACAAAGATGAAATTACTCTCGTTCTTCTTTGCCTTCTCTATAGTGAATTTAGTTTGGATTGTAGCAGTCCACCGGAAGATATTCAGATATGTCAGGTACACTTTTGCATTATTCTAATTTTGAACTTGGCAATATTTCACTACGGACCAAATATCGTTCTTTTGAATGTTGAATATTATCCAATGATGTGTTAATTGCTTATTTTACTTCTGGTCACATACAAGACATTTGTCCTGCATCAAAATACGTGTACAGGCCCGTAGCCGGGGGTGGGGGGTGGGGGGGTCGGGGGGTTCAAAAGAACCGCCCNAACTTTTCAAGCTTAAAAAAGGGTTAATACTGACCCTTTGTAACTAATCAAACGACGTCCAATTTAATTACAGAATGGCCGCCAAATCTCTGGACATCTGCATAGTAACCGAGGAAAATTTAGGTAAGGACAAAAAGAGGAATCAATCGGAGTCTCAATAAATACAGAAGCGCTCTTAGGAGATATACCTTTTTGTTACTACATGTAAGTGGTGCTTTGTTCTTTAAAAAGAGAACTGGGGAAAACGTGCACTAAGAGAGATAAACCTTCCAATGCAGAACCAACCGAGAAGAAACTCATGCAGTATTATTATAAGAGACGTCCCAAACATCACAAGGCAAGGGTTAATCTACCCTCTACCAGGGCCATAGATTGTTTTTTCACAAGATATTCACAGAAGTCTTTAGATAAATAGACGGTCATTTGGTTCTCCGTGAAATGTGGAAATATGCCTATATTATCGGCCACCGTAATAGAGGGTAGGGTCATCAACATGTCATCAAAACGGGTTGAGTAAAATGGCAATTGCAGTGACTTTTGTGCATATTCCGTTAAATACATTACTGACATAAGTTAAAGAAGTATATATATTGATGCACCTTGAAAGATCTACATTATAGCTGTAAAATACAATCCGAGCTTTCGCCCCTGGGCCTTCTTCGGGGATTATGAACAAAATGTCATATGATTATGACATAAGTTATGAAATTGTCTTCTTTTTCGATTTTAGAAAATGCATTTCAAGTTAATCTGGGACTTTTGCCAATTCCAAATAGAACGGAGTTGTTTAAAGAGGTCGCCACCGGAGGCCGATGGGCACCTACATCATGCAAGCCTAGGGACCACGTGGCCATCATCATCCCTTACCGTGACAGACAAGAACACCTGGATATTCTGCTCCAAAATCTACATCCTTTTCTACAAAGTCAGAAGTGCCACTACCAGATATTTGTCATTGAGCAGGTCAGTAAATACCAGTTCCTTCGTAGCTATCTTCATCCTCTCTCTCTCTCTCTCTCTCTCTCTCTCTCTCATAAAAGACGTTCGGTTGCCTCAGAGTCTATGTATATTGAGTACAAGTACACCAAGGGTTCGCGTCATCACATCATCTTCCAAAAAATGGTAATTATAGTAAAATAAATTAAAGGCAACATTTTGGGCACTTATTATTATTATTATTTTTATTATTTGTTTACAACAGATGTGTTTTTTCATTCTTCTTCATTGCATTCATATTTCTTCAGGCTCACCCAGAACCTTTTAACACGGGGTATGCCAAAAATATTGGATTCGTCGAGGCTAGTGCCATGTTTGATTTCACCTGCTACATATTTCAAGACGTGGATAAAATCCCTATGAACAATTCACTACTGTATACATGTCCGCCTGACAAAGTTTTTCATTTTGCCTCCGCTGAGGACAGGTATCATTACAGGTCAGTTTCTAGAATTCTTTACACAGTCTAACATATTTTTGTTACCCTATCTTCTTTTAAAATTCATTTATCGTCTAAAATCCATTAAAATATTCGGAAGACTTTACGAGGTTAAAAAAATTATTTTACGTTAACAAGTAATAGTATGAGAAGTAAAGAAAAATGACTAAATATGATGTTCTGTAACGTTTAGAATGTTCAATCATAAACATATTAAAACGATAAGTTCTCAGTTCTTCTTTAAATTATCTACTGCACTTATATTTTTGGGTTCTGACTGTAACTGATGATAACCATACATATAACTACATGTATGCAAATGTATGTATCGACGTCTGAATTCTGTTTTAGCCTGTTGTACCCAAACTACATAGGAGGAGCTATTGGATTCACTCCTGACACATTCAAGAAAATAAACGGGTTCGCTAATAATTTCATACGATGGGGAGGAGACGACGACGATCTTTTTCACAGGTAAGTTGAATAAATGACGTGAAGGATATATATATATCTGTGCTCGATTCCTGACATGACCCACCAAAAATGGGAAAAAAACTGGTGCTCCTCATTCTCAAGCTGGGGTTTCTGATATAAACAAGCCGGATATATTAGATTAACCTTCAGGGCAGAAATCATCAAATAATTTCCCCTTGACGGACATGCTAAAAAGTACCTGCAAAATTGCATGAACAAAATAATTTGGTGAAACGTTTCCTATCCCCATAGACAGCAGTGTTTTCGGCCACTGCGTTTTTTGTAGACCACAGTAAGGTAATATCGATAAGATAACACCCGAGTGAATGTCTATTCAGCCGGTTGAAAATCATCTTGAAAAAGCGATCTTGTTTTTCTAGAAGAGTCTCTCAAAAACAAGACTAATCTAAGGTAGGGTTTTTTTTGTTTTCGGTCACTGCGTCGTTTCGCAGACCACAGAAAGGTATACGTATAATATCGATAAAAGCGTGCCCCAAGTGGATGTCAATTCAGCCGATTGAAAATCATCTTGAAAAGGCGCATTTGTTTTTCTAGGATTGTCGCTCAAAAAGTTCCCATTGAGCATGCGCACACACACTTGGGAATGTACAGGGTTTTAAACCACACGCATCCACCTGGCTACGACAACAAAGAGAAGTAAGTTATTATTTATAATAGTGTGAATAGGGTGAGGTAGAGGCGGGTTATGTATATGACTTAAATGTCAAAAATTTTTTTTTTCATTTCTGTGCTTTTATATGTTGCAAAACACTACTATTTGTGACAGATTAAATTAGGAAAAATAACCTTTAACGTGTCAATCAAAAACGATTGATTAATCCCGTTGACATTATCTTTTGTGAAAATTTATTTGGCCCCCCTCGTAATGTTAAAGTAACAGCATGCAGTGACATATTAGTATAGTCTGCAAAATGTCAATGTTGCATAGCTTTCGTTGTATAATGATTATCCTTTCAAACCATCCATAGTTTCAAAATGAGCCAGTTTGCATCGAAGCTGTATAAGCAATACGGGACGATGATTGATGGACTGAATACATTGAACTACACCCGACTAGCAACAGAGTATCGACCAACTTACACGTGGATAAAATTTAATGTTGACCAAAACAGCATGATGAAGGTATGTTATGGCAGTACTTTATCGTAAAGAGTGAACTGTTTACGATCAAAGCTCAATAAAAATGATTTGTGATTATTTTCAAAACCTTATATGATGGTCAGCATCGGACAAGATGCTTAAAAGGGGGTAATTGGGTATTGAGTTGCGGGTTAATACATTAAAGGAGAACATAAAATAAACATATTGCAAAATATTGATGATTAAAAAAGACAGAAAAATAAAATATATTCACGTGTACCTGACCCTTAACTAATATAAAATTATGTCTCTTATATACATTCTATCTATTTAAAAATTCAATCTGAAAAAACGCCATATTTTGTTGTTTTTATACTCCATATTGTCCCATATATGGGACGCAGATATTACTGCAAAAATAATTATGGAATTTATGTTTTTATTTAAAAATTTTGGTAATTGAAAGTTGGATATATGGTCCCTTTAAACTGTAATCCAAATGAGCTTCAGGGTTCTTTATATTCGGTGTTACGTTCATAAGTGTCCGCTACCTTATTTACGCAAATGCCCTGTATATGCAGTCCCGGAATGACTTGTTTTACCTCATGTTTCTTTTATTGATGTACTTGCAACGCAAGATGGGAGGAGAGACAGGGGCAGAGTTGCCACGTGTATAATACACGTAACTGAAATTTAGGAGATAATACCACGTGGACACCCTTTTACCTTCGGAACTTCCCTCGTGTAGCCCACGCGACTTTTATGAAACAAAAAACTTAAAACGAGACAGAAACAAATTTCCATACCTTTGCTTTATTCATCACAGTAAAATTGACATCGTCTATTGTATGTATTTTATTGCCAAGCTTCATAACTCACCCTCCCAAAAATCTGCCATAGCCTCTATGACCTATAACCTGCCCTCTAAAGACGTTTTCTATTTAATTTCAGACCGTATGGAAGGGAATAATGGACACCAAGTATGACAAAGAGGTCAATAATACCTACTGGGCAATAAACTACGAACGTGCTCATGAAATGTTTCCTAAGTAAGTGGACTTTAAAAAGTACAAGACACCTTTTTTATATGTGCTGACAGTGATTTGATGTAAAGGACTAACTCTTAATCTCCCATCCGTCTTATAAAAAGTATTTTCCAAGCTGCATGTCAGGTATGAGGTATTCTACAGTTTGACTTTTATTTACAGGGTTAAAAAAGAAATCAAGAGGAAAACACGCGACCCTGCACTTACCTTTCTGAGGAAAATACAACAGCAAAGAAAAGTTCGCACTAAGAGCGCAAACTCACAACGACATTAGACTTATAATTGACGTTTTGGTCTTCCCGCGAAAAAAATCCCAACGCCTGTTCAGTGAGGCAAATAATGTACATGTAGTATTGTTTACTATAAACAGCCAGAAGACGTTTAAATGATACTAGAATGAGGTGATACTATTCACAATTAGAAAGGGCCCCTGAGAACGCAGTCCTATACCAAGGACCCTGAAGTGGTAAAGTGTGGTAGGGTGGAGGCATCCACAGAACAAGGTCAAGGTCATCGGCCCTGTTTCACCATGGCGAAGGAACTTTTTAAAAAATCTTGGATCCAGATGACGATCCTGATATCTGAGCACCTCCAAAATCTAACAATTTCTAGGCTACCCTAAAAAAAGGCCATTTATATCCATGCATCCATACCTTTTTCGGTTAGGGAACTGACAAACAAACAAAATATCAAACAAACAAAAAGACAGATAGTCAGGCAGACAGACGGACAGACAGACAGACGGAAGTGAAACATAACCACCCTGGTAGGCTATTTCCATAATGGTCATTATTCCAGTCTTGATCTCTGCTTGGTAGAAAAAGCACAGCTGGTGGTTCAAGCGAATGGATTGTACATTTAAAGGGATAATAACTATTCGTTTTGGCGAAAAAATGAATTTTCCCGGAGTAAACAACAATTTTTCCATACTTACCAATGGTTAACTAATCCATTTCTACAGGTACATTCGAAGTTAGTCCCTGTTTTTTTATTTATTTATTTTTATTTTATTTTATTTTTTTTTAATTTGGTTTTATGTTAAAATCTCTAAGTTTTATGTTATAACCTCTAAGAGATTATTACAGAGTATAGCCATCTATGGAGGTCACGTGGTCTGATGACAAGCTCAGATATCAGAATAATAGCTATAATTGCCGTTTTTGTGGTAAAACAGAATATATTATATAATATTTTTATGAGTTGTTTAAAATGTTTTAAATGTGAAATATAGATCTCATACCAATAATTATTATCTCTTTAAATAGGAGGTTGTTGGGTGTGATCTATAATATTGCAAACATATCACCTGTTTTATTTCTATAGAAGGCAAAATATCAAGATACAAATCAAAATGTGCTGATTATATAATACCGATTTACTGTGGAATCATTTTTAATGTTTTTTATCAAAAATATGCCGTATGATTACTTCATTATTAAATAAATTATTTTTAATACCTGTATTCAAGTATGAAAATGATTTTCATCGTGAATATCTCATCTATGGAGAGAGAGAGAGAGAGAGAGAGAGAGAGAGAGAGATTTGCTGAATAATTTATAATTTATATTATTATCACTAACTGTTGTATTTATCATCAAATAATTGCGTGTACTGTAACTCAAATGGTCTCGACATGACTCCAGATCCCGACTGGGTCTGATCTTCCACTTCACGTGTACAGAGGAGCTAATAAACAACCTCACATCTTCACTTCCGAGTCTTAATTTTATTTTCATTATCCACGGTATTATACTGCTGATTTGGTAGCAGAAGTAGTATGGTAAAAGAACAATAATTCCGATTTAACAAAAAGCACAGTACCGTGTTTATCGTTACACAACTACACTGAACATGTACATGTAACCGTGAAAATATTAATTACTTGACATGTATAAGATTAGAAATTCTGAGTTAAGTAATCTGTCACTATTTAGAACCATAGGTTTAGTGTTCTATCACCACTGAGCATACTAAGCAGTTACCCCACCCTACAGTTCAGTATAAATAGTCACCCCGATCTGACTGTAGAGGGCGATCTCATCCTAAGCACATGTAGGAAAACAAGGACCGAAGACCTTAAGTCTGAAATACAGACACTCCGTCACTGGAAAAACTGTGAGCACTGTATTACTGTGGTGCTTTGCTCTAGTACCTAAATTACCTGTAGGTGCCCTACTCATGGGCGGATTGAGGCCGTCTTCTGGGTCTTCTGGTAGACAGTCAGTTTTTCAATTTTACAAATTACAATTTAATTTATTTTTTGATTGGTATCTTATTTTTCTGTCGGAAGACGGTCAAAAATGGAGGATTGATCAAAAAAGAAGATTTGGAAGATTGTCAGAAAATATCTCTGGATCCGCCCCTGCTACTGTACCTATGACTGTAACAATATTTTTGGAAGAAATAAAGTATTGTATTAGGAAAACTATTTCCTCTCTCTCTTTATCATACACCGCGCTGTTACAAAGTGGCACTCGCCGTTACAGTATAAATGGGCACTTTACATACACTTAATCTAATGAGAAGCGATATGTGTGCCACAGTGACTTCAGGCGATTTGCGTACTAATTGTTTTGCAATATCAACAGGTAAGGATTTTCACTTATCAGACGCAGCTATCCCAGGCATACCGACCAGTGCGGAGGTGTTACTATAAAAGTGAATGATAAAAATCTATTTCAAGACAGGAAGAAATTAAGTGATAAGATATTGGCAAAACATGTTATTGGGGAGGGGGGGTGTCATCATCTGAAACCAGTCGAGATACGCGTATGCAAACTATAGATAGAATTGTTATGTTGAATTATTCTATAAGACACCTTCGCTGTATGCATTTCGCTCATATGCACTTTAGATGTTGTTTGTGTTCTTTTCAATTTTCTTATTATTGTGTTATTTGATAAGTTAGGACAGCAGCGAATGCAGATTGTAAAAGTGGCTATGGCATTTTGTGTTGTTACTTAAACCACTGCCACGCCTACTTGTACTCTCCTAGCAACCACCCTGCTTTAACTGGCAACATTAAGTGCAGCCATGTACATACACGCCTAGCTGGACAGTACATTAAGATATCTGCATTTATAATGAAATGCTCTACAAAAATAGATACTTATCATAATAACATCCTTCATCTGGTTATTCACTAGCGCCGTATACAAAACCCTGCAATTATGCTCCCGCAATTATGTTCCCCGTACAATGTTTGTAGATAGCCGACCTTCACTTCTCTCTGTCTTCCATGTTTACGCACACTAGCTACGGAATCAATATCAGTGAGTGATATATACAATAGCCTGTATAGATGTATCCACTTGGGAGTTAATATGCACTGAGACTATCATGCGGTGACTCTGCATATTCATAAACTGGAATGACGAAGTGCACCTGAGTATCTACAAATATGAAAATAGTTTTGTTCTTCGTTGCCTTCACTGTTGTGAATTTATTTTGGATTGTAGCAGTCCACCGGGCGATATTAAGGTATGTCAGGTACATGTGTGCGTGATTCTAAATGAAAGATTTTGAAATATTTTTGAACGGAGTATAAATGCCGTTAATTAGGGTGGTAATCAATTCGATAATGTTTTCAATGCTCATTTTACTTTTGATGACGTTCAAATACAAGACAAGTGTTTTTTCTTCAAAAAATGTTCTGGCAACGACCAACGATTTTTCAAGCTTTTAAGTAAGACTCTAAAACTAACCCCTCTTAACTGATGAAAAAAACGTCCAAATTCATTACAGATATGTGAACAATGTCTTTGCAAAGGGGAGTGAAGAAACGGTTGCCAAATCTTTGGACATCTGCCAAGTAACCCAGGAAAATGGGACAAGAACAGGTTAGGGCCCTATAAATACAGAGGCGCTCTTGGGATATTTTTCTTTGTAACTACGCGGTATATGTACTTGGTTCTTTGTACTCATAAAGGAAAGCAAGTACAGCGTGCACTGTGTGATAAACCTCTCAGTGGACATTCAATTGGCAGATACTAATGCAGAAGCATTTTGGAGGCGTCTCAAACAACATACAGATAGGGTTAATCTACCCTCTACCAGGGCGACAGATTGATTTTTTTTGGCAGATATGTCTCTAGATGAATAGACAGTCATTTTGGTCTGATGTCGCCTCAGCAGAAAATGTCCACAATAATAACTGCGGCCCTTGTAGAGGGTAGGGTTAATCAACGTGTCGTCAAAACGGATTGAGTAAAATATCAATTTTTAGTGACTTTTTTGCATATTCCGTTTAATACATACTGACTAAAGATATACAAGAGCTTTTTCAATTTTAGAAAGTGCATTTGATGTTCAACTGACACTTTTGCCAACGCTAAATAGAACGGAGCTGTTCAAAGAGGTCGCCACCGGAGGCCTATGGGCACCTATGTCATGCAAGCCTAGGGACCACGTGGCCATCATCATTCCTTACCGTGACAGACAAGAACATCTAGATATTCTCCTCCAAAATCTGCACCCTTTTCTACAAAGCCAGAAGTGCCACTACCAGATATTTGTCGTTGAACAGGTCGATTGTTTAATGTCCATTATTTCCTACTTCTCTCTCTTTCTTTCTCTCTCGCTCTCTGTCAGTAAAGAACTTCGGTTGCCTCATAAAGTGTAGTAGTAGTAGTAGTAGTATAATTTGTACATAAAAAATAATTTTTTATTCATCCTCGGCACTTTTATATTTCTACAGGCGCTTCCAGCGCCCTATAACCTAGGGTATACCAGAAATGTAGGATTCGTCGAGGCCAGTGCCACGTTTAATTTCACCTGCTACATATTTCATGACGTGGATAAAATCCCTATGAACAATTCACTACTGTATAGATGTCCGCCCGACAGAGTTCTTCATTTGGCCTCCGCTGAGGACAGGAATCAGTACGAGTCTGTGTCAATTATTAATTACACAAGTTTACTTTCTCCTTCTCTCTCTCTCTCTCTCTCTCTCTCATTATAATCTGACCAATCTTCTTCATATAAATCATGAAGTACATTTCGACTTCGATATTGTCATACCGATCGCTATTTTTATGCAATTATTGCTTTCACTGAAATTTGCCATGATGACATTGAAAAGAAGCACGGTGTTGTTGTAATAGTTATTAGTAATAACGTCAATATGTGCATTTGTGAGCTTTGCCGTCTAGTAATCTATTTGTTTTTATATTCTCTCTTTGTGATCGAAATCTTTTATTTGGTCACAGAGCTGGGGGCAGGCCTAGCTAGAACGTGTAAATGATAGCTATACATTATCACATGGATAATCATTTGTTTAGCTTAAATGCTGTGTTTTAGCCTGATGTACCCAAACTACATTGGTGGAGTTATTGGGACCGCCCCTGACACATTCAAGAAGCTAAACGGGTTTCCTAATAATTACATAAGATGGGGCGGGGAGGACGACGATTTTTTTCAAAGGTAGGTTGAATATCTAACTTAAATGGGCATCTTTATTGATTTTATGCCAGAATCGCTTTATGATTGATCAAAGTGATGCTCCTAAACCCCAAGGCGGGTTGCTGATATAAACAAGCCAGGTACGGTATATTGGATCAGTCTCCATGGCGCAACACAGGTGCCTTATGCACAGCTTTAATACTTATGCACCGATTTAGCGAGCCTTCCGACGCATCCTTAGACCGGCGATTTACGCGGAAAAATTGGCCGTACGGTCGCCCTTAATGGAAGTCAACCATCCAGTTCAGGAATGATACATATACCTTTCGTTCTCCTCGAAAAAAGCATCACCGATGTCATATGTGTGTTTCTGTTAACTTGCTTACGAATTTGACCTTTAACTGTCTAAAGTTTGAAGGTCCAAGGACCAAGCCCCTTCTTTTCACGAGCCAATAGACCGATATCTTGACTGCAGATGACTATGATCGCATAGTGTGAATATATGTATAGTTGATTGCAAAACACTGCAACTGAAAAAGTTACTTCATTGCCCTCAGCAATGATTTCGTCTGCTCAGAACTTCAAACAGTTGTTGCCATACCTTTAAATGATGCTTAAGAAAACATCATCCTAAACGGCAATCGTGAGAAACTAAACGCATCTATGTTATGGTTTTTTTTTTTTTTTTTTTGCTTTCAGTCACCGTGTTGTTTTGCAGATCCCAGACAGGTCACATCAATAGAGACGCAGCTGAAGTCGGTGACATTTTAGCCCGTTGCAAATCATCTTTAAAAAAAGCGATCTTGTTTTTCTAGGAGTGTCTCTCAAAAAGTTCCCATTGAGCATGCCCACACACAATTAGGAATGTACAGGGTTTTAAACCACACGCGTCCACCTGGCTACGACAACAAGGAGAAGTAAGTTATTATTTATAATAGTGTGAAAGGACAGGGAAGAATGGGGTTATGTATGTATAATTGACTATTTTTTTCAATTCTATGTTTTTATTTGTGGTTTGACACTACTTTTTGCGACAGATTAAATGGTTCCATTTAGAAAAACTTTTTTAAACATTTTACGAGGCTATCAAAAATAATTGATTAATCCCCTTTACATTACTTTTTGTGAAATTGAGCCCCCCCCCTCGTAATGCTTAAGCAACACCATGCAGTGTCACACTATTTTAGTCTTCAAAATGCTCAGTGCTGCATAGCTTTCGTAGTATATTGATTATCCTTTCAAATAACTCATAGAGGCGATATGAACCAGTTTGCATCGAAGTTGTATAAGCACTACGGGCCGTTGATTGATGGACTGAATACATTGAACTACACCCGACTAGCAACAGAGTATCGACCAACTTACACTTGGATCAAATTTAATTTTGATCAGAAAAGCATGATGAAGGTACGTAATAATAGGACTATGGCGAAAAGAGCGCACTGGTTACGATCGAGACTCAAAATAAATGATTTCTTGATTTTTATTTCAAAGTGTAATATGATGGTCGCCATCGAACAGGTTGTTATAATTTTTTTATTTATCTTGAAGACTCCTGATTCCAGATTCTTCTTAAAGAATGGTGGATTCGCCATTGGATCCAGAAGATGTAGATAATAAAATTCGATTTACGACCTTTACAAGCCCCATTATAATGGATTCTGGGTAATTTCAGACTGTATGGAAAGGAATAATGGACGCCAAATATGACAAGATGGTTAACAATACATACTGGGCAGTAAATTACACACGGGCCAACGAGATGTTTCCGAAGTAAGTAGACATTTATTTTGAAAGAGGCGTTTGATAATATTGTACACACTGGACAATAGAAGTGTTACCCCTACTGAACCAGTACTTTGGGGGAGATAAATGACTGTGGACAATATGCTCCTGGTATCATTTTATTAACCTCAAATTTCACAAAAAGACCAACAATACAATTCCATAGTACAGCGGTTTTATACTCATTAGTCACATTATAAGTAGACCAGGCATCATAACTTTGATTACTCTGATTCAGGGGGTGACACTCCTATTGTCCAGTGTGAGTGTATATCATATACATGTACCCCGGTAATGTCATGAGGGATCGATACGTTATAAAGGCTACACAGTACATGTACCCAGTACTAGTATGTGCATAAGCGAGTGGATAGCTTAATAAATCTATATAAACAAAGGGTTTTTGCTCTAAAAGTGTTAATTTTTATTGAATATATATTTATACTTAAATATTTATATTCATACTTAAATATGTAGTTCACATAAAAGAAACGGGAAAAATATTTTGCAAAATATCGAGCTTTATAAGGTAATAACACCAATTAAGCATGATTAAATGTGACATATAAGTACTTGTTGAACCCAGTAATGAAATCTTGGCTGCATTATTATAATTGCAATCGTACTGATAGTAAGTGATCTTGACGCTGGCATCTCACTCTATGCTTTTTAATCACCCCATCAGAGTAGTATATTCTCAGATTTAAGCTAATATTTAGGCATTATATGGACAAGATACCATACTTTTTATAATTGTTTTGTTAATTGGGCGAATAATTAATTCCACCTTCCCCACTCGTCTCAAATAAACTCCTGAATGAGCCAGATTACTGCAAGTTTCCCACCAGGTATGGCTGAGTCAATCAGTCAATTTTATTATTTATTTATTTATTGATTGATTGATCTATTTATTTATTTATTCATTTATTAATTTATTATTTTTGCAGAATTAACAGCGATATCAAGCGGGAAGCACAGACCTCTACAACGAAGAAGAGAAAGAAGAAAATCAGAGTTCGCAAAAAGAGCCGGAAATTATATCGACATTAGATATACATGTATACGTACATATGAACAAGTACTTTGACTTTTTTCTCCCAGTCTCATAATTTTCATTGTTAATTTATTGAAAGTGCTGTCAAACAAATGGACAGTTATAAAAGCCCATTAAAAAGTGGCTGGTTCACATAAAGGGGGGATTGAATTCAATACCAGAAAATTACGTGTAATTTGACACGAGACATATCTGCAGTAGGCTGCTTAAATGTTCACTTTAAACCAACAGATACGTTACTTAAGTGGACAGAGAGTATGAATATAACCGGGTTAAAGTTAAAATAAAATTGTCAAACAATTATCACAAAACATGTCACCCAAATTATTCACCAATTAATGTAAGCAATAAACGGGATAATTTCATAAATATATAAAAAATAGCAGTTTATGTGTCTTTGTTCATTCCGTATGAAGTTTCATTTTCTAGCATTGTTTTTAAACCATTTTTCGTTATTTCAGATCAAAATAAAACCCCAAAAGATAAAATGGTTTTCTTTGCACATTTTATTTCACTGCCTCAGCTTGACGTAATGCTTGGTTTTAAATAATTTATATGGCATACGTTTTTTTAATATTCATATTTTTTCCGTCACTTCAAATCCTTTGAAATATGTATAAGTAGTGACTGGAGTAGCCGCCGCCTCTCCGCCGCCGAAGAAAGTAGAGAAATAAATCCCGTCTATTTTCACCGATTCTGTTGTCCTAAAGTTCAACTTGTCAATCTCGTATACTTTCTGCCCATCAAAATATATCTGTAAAGAGAAAGATATTGTCATTAAGGTATTGGAGACGCAATGCTACGTGGCGTAACAAATTACAGCACACAAAAATTAATAGTCAGTAGGCCTGCGCAGCACAG
Source organism: Lingula anatina (assembly GCF_001039355.2). The sequence goes on from NW_019775525.1 coordinate 512,029, forward strand.
CGCTGTTTTACGTACATCACATCAACGCTGCGCGCCCTCTAATAATATTAGAGCAGCTTAACACGACACAGCGCAACATAAAAAATTAATAAGAAAAAATTCAATTTAACACAGAAAAACAGTCGCAGAAAAATGGTTTTACTCGGAATAATTACAAAAAAAAAAGTACAACAGCCATCTTCACCCACCTCTGCTCGACCATCATGGACTCCAGGGTTGTTCAGCTGCAGGTACTGACTAAATGTGTTCCAGCGTCCTTTCTGAAACTTAAAACTTCCGCGGCCCAGGGAGTGAGCCCATTGGAAATTGCAAAAGACTCTCTCTTTCGTGCAGAAGTCCTGGGACTGGGGGCTGGGGAGGTAGGCGCTGATTTGCCCGTCGCCGTTCCCGCGCCACGTGACACGTGTCGAGAAGCAGCCAAGAGTAGCCGCGTCCTTGCTTCCAGAGCATGTTTGTCGTCCGCCGTAAAAGCCGGGGAGTTTTCCTCCTTTACTGAAGTCGAAGTCTTGAGGAAAATAAACCTATGATATGGAAACAAGAGTGAAATTATAGTCGTGTATTGTTCCTTTGAACTATTTATCTATTCGTTTTGTTTACAATTTATCTTTTTGGTTAATTTATTTATTTCCTCATTTATTTAACACTCGGTGTTAATCCATACACTCAAATCATCTAGTCATCAATTTATCAATCTAGTCATTAGTCTATCTAACTTTTACATGGGATGGGGAATCTAGATCATCTCACCTGGTATGTCAACATCAGCGCAGTGCCAGGAGTGAACGGTTGAGAGAAGAACTGTATACCGCCCAGAACAGGGGAAGCCCCAGGTCTGTATGACCCCTGGGGGTACAGCACGCGCAGGACGTACTCATTTCCGCCAGCAGGGTCAAGGACGACCGCAGCGTTTTGATCGTCGTCTTTGATCTGCTGGGCTGGTTGCCAGCCGGCGAGATAATTGTCGTCTGCGGCGTACGGCGCGTGACGCCATAAAACACCTTTGTGTACGAAACAAAAATGGAAGAATTAATTCGTTAAAAAGTGTTAATTTTATCTTTAGTTTTATGGCTTATTTCTTATATTCTCCTGTTTAAATCCGCTTTGAAAAACTGGTTGTGGAATACATGACAGATAACCCAGAAAAAAAGTTTTCTCTCCAATGTTTTGTGAGAGACTTGCAGAGATCCAATGCTAGTAAACTCTGACTTTGTCAATGAAAGTTACATTAAGGACATGTAAATCATGGTAGAAACAAGCACGATCGCAATAAATATAAAATAAATAGCGGGAGATCCGAATGGCCATTGAATTACCTGGTTCCGTAGGTGCAACAGTAGTCGGAGTCTCGGTGGAGGGAACTGCAGTGGTGGAGGTCACAGTGGAAGGAGCGTCGGTAGAGGGAGCCACAGTCGAGGGAACCGCCGTGGGGGTAGCCTCAGTGAGAGGAGATTCAGTTGGTTGCGTTGCACGTAGACTTAGTTGGTGGCTCTTTAAAGCTAGTGAAATACATATATTCCACATATAGTTAACACATCATAGCAAGAGGTACCAGCATGCCGTCCATATTAAAGTTATAAAAAAGTAAAGATATTAGATTTTACCAAAGTGCTCAAATGCTATGTGTAAATGATAATGAGTGTGTAATTGGATATAGTATGGTTTGAAATATGATTCTGTAAAAAAACAGAGTAAAAATAACTAATTGCAAACTGCAATAAAGCATGTGTTCATCGTGAGGGCCTTACTGCCCACCGCCGCCGAAACTGCAGTTCAGTAAACGAGCAAAACTATCTACACCCCAGAAAAAACATTCACATAGACACTATTAATAAAAAAAAAGACACCAACGCTCCTTTTTTGCCAATAACAACCAAAAACAAATCCACAGTAATAACACTGTACCTGCCACAGCGGACTGGAAGCCGGCATTATAATCCGTGGTCACTTCGTTTGTCCGGTAATTGGTCCTGTCGTCCACGTACTGGTCATTGCCGTCTGGACCTCCGACCAGAGCACCGTTTAACACATTGGGGTTGGGATCTGGACTGTTGAACGCATCCCAGCTACACACTACGTTAAAATCAGTTGGGCAAGACCTTGAAATTTAAAAAATAGAGGTGTCATTAGATATTTTCAACATAGAAAGTCATTTGTAAGTAGAATATCCAGTAAACATTAGAGTCTTTACGACATGATAAATAGAACAATTCATTTGTAAGTGTTACACAATAGGCCTTATTCATGCAATATTTCCTTTAACCTGTCAATCGACCCCTAAGTCATTGGAGTTTGTCTTTTTCATTTGGAATAATAAATTTGAAGTAATCAGAAGAAATACTCACGACGCTCGGTGATGAGGTTTAACAGGAGGATTGACGCCAAAACCAACCACAAAACTCCTCCCAGTGTCCCCAAGCATGTAGTTGATTTGGCCCTCAGCCCACGAACGATAGGTGGCGCTACTGATGCCCAAATCTGCCGCGCGCAGAGCCAGGAATGCAGAATTGGCTGCAACAGTGTTACAATTGTAGAATTATAAATAGCGAAGGGAATAGCTTATAAGGATAATGTCACAGGAAACAATACGTACAATTTCATAAAACTTCAGATAAATACATAAAAATACTTCAAATATTATTATTATTATTATTATTATTATTATTATTATTTATTTATTTTTTTATTATTTTTATATATGTATATAATACACTATAACATTTTATTTAAACAAAAATGTAAACTGTTAGCCATGATTAATTCGGTAGGTCTACAATAACCTTTTCCAATACATCAAAACATCATCACCATCAGAAAACCTTACCTGCATATCTAAGGGAACCCCACTGGTCCCTGAACGCCAGACCCTTCGGTGTGTAGGGAATCTGTCCACCGGGCATCCAGTAAGTGAGGTAGCCTTCAACATGTTGACGATATTTATCCTCGCTGGTCAACTGATACATCAGGACCTACAGAGAGAATTAGCTCATTTGAAAAATTGTATTTGTATTTATATTAAATTAATCTAAAGCGGAAGAAAGAAAAGGCCGTCGTGCAATTGGCGCGGTAAACCTTAACCAACATACCGCTGAAGGTTAGAGTCAGTGAACAGTTGGCATACAAAGTTATAAACGTTAAGAAGCTAACGAACATCGGAACAGATGCTAACGGTAACTTACTTTGGTGCCAGGCCCCTTGTCGTCCCACGAAAATCCCCAATTGGAATATTGGATTCCAAATTCATCGTACCAGGCGGTAGCAGAGGTGAGAAACTCGGCCTCTCCCGTGGCCCTGTACAACCACGCAGCAGCCCACACCAGCTCGTCTTTATAATCATACGACCTAATGGTAGAAGATATGAGTGGTTCAGTAGACTATAATATCGTATCCTCTACCAGGGCAACAAACTGAATTTTAACTAGATATCCACGGATGTGTATCGAGTTAAATAATGAGACTTTTCTGCACTGGCATCAGAGAAAAGCGCACAGAATAAAAATCTGCGGCTCTGGTAGTGGGAAATAAGATTTTGATTCGTTGGGCAATGAGAGAGAGAGAGAGAGAGAGAGAGAGAGAGAGAGAAGGGGAAGAGAGAGAGAGAGATTTGATCCATACGTGCCAATGTAAACTTTATTAGCAGCACCAAAGTAAATATACAGAGAAAAAAACATGTCGCAACTTGCAAGATGACAATGACGGAAATACTTACGGATAGTAGTTGTTAGCATCCGACACGCTGTCACTGTATTTGACTCTATTAGAGGTAGCGGCAAAGGTGTACAGCTTGCGAGCACTGGTTAAGAGGCGGTTGGCAAAGGTGATATCTGTGTGAGACGAATATCAGTATATGTCAGATGGGAGATATAGATGTAGGCCTATTGGTATGGCTGTTTATCATTTTCGAAAGGATCGATTGAAATAAATTCAACATTCAAACATTTAATCCAATGAAGTGTTGAATACATTTGGACAATGAATGTGAAAATATTTTTTTCAACTAAAAGTTACAACAGTAAATGGAATTTTGTCGCAGAAAGTATAGAAGAGCAATACTTTGAAGAACAAAGTTTGATTACTGCACATAAGAGCTAAACGCATCAATAAGAGCGTAGGCCGTAAGCATTTGTTGCGGCTAAAACATCGCTTTAAGTTATAAATGATTGGAATGGTTCTCACCTTCGTCCTTGAAGGCCAGATACCCGGCGGCCAACGCAGAGGCAGTCTCCGCCGCGGCGTCCGTACCAGGATTAGATGAATCAATCTTGTAAGCTGGTCGATTCTCAGTCCCGTCACTGGGCCTTGTCCAAAGATCGTGGTCCGTCTCACCATGTCCAACCTGAGGTATAGTGTTCAGTTGTTCCATTATTCAGAACCACTAAGGACTATTGTGGCCTTATGTCCCCCGCGGGAGGAAGAGCAATGATGACTAAGGACTATTACAGCCGTCATCTGAGCTTTTTTTTAGTTATTTCCAAGAATTACTCGGAACATTTTGTATTTATGGAATAATGGAATGGGATTGTATTAATGGCATTCTGCGATGACTAGTACGTAACTTTGAAATCTATAGTATCACTTATTGATAACCAATTTCTTGATAACAAATTCCTTTATGACCACAGTTACAACAGCGGACTAACAGATTCGTGGATCAAATATGGCGACCCACTTAAAAACTAACCATGTAATTCCCTAATAGACACTGAATAGATTCCCCGCGGGCATCATGCACCAATAATTCAAGTGTGTCGGCCATAATTGATCCTAGGATCTGTTAGTCCGCTTCTGTGAATGCGGCGATACCTATGATCATAGAAACTGGCCAAAACATGAACTCCCATATGAACATACCTGTACGTAAAGCTCATTATCAGCAGTGTGTGCCTTCAAGAAGTACTCCAATGGCCAACGGATGCAGTCCAGCATGTACTCATACTGACCAGTGGCGTGGTAGGCGTCCGGGTAATCTAGAAGACCCCAGGTAAGAACTGTTGTGCTCCAGGCCATTGGGAAACCGAATTTGACGGTGTCGCCAGCTAGGGAAAATATAGAAAAAGGGTAAATCCATGATATTTGGAAAAGAGAGAAATTCAGAAACTCATCGATGTGATTTATGAGCTGGTAGGTGTAAAATATAATTAACAGTTCTCTTTAAACAAGAAAAACTAAGGCAGTTACCTCAGGCAGAGTTGTGTTGTAGAAATCATTATCTGTGGCCTAAGAAATACAAAAGTTTAGGTGACTGACGTTAGGTGGTGCTACATGCATTTACAAGAGAGACTTAAATTTTCTTGGTGCCAAAGCCTTGATTCGAAGCACTGTCTTACAATTTGCTTAAAAAACGCCAATATGGGCTTTGTGTCTTCTGAAACCTTACCGTCATACCAGCCTCCTGTCAAATCCTCGCCATTATTTCCCAGATCATTAAGATGAGACGATCTTCTCCACGGTATTCTGTTTTCCGCTGGGAGAACTCCTGAACGCTGTGCCTCGTAAAACAAGATGGACTTCTCCAAAACTTCATCCAAGTTGTATTTTGAAGTGCCTTAATATTAAAAAATCAGAGCGTCAAATACTTTCATGACTTTGGTATCTATGGCTGCATTTAGAATAGCGGACTAACTAGTCCGCGGGCCAAAAATGGCGACCGACTTAAAAGCTTGCTGACTAATCCACTAATAGACACTGAATAGATTCCCCGTGGGGAAGTATTCAAGTGGATCAGCCATATTTGACCCAAAGACTAGTTAGTCCCCTGGTCTGAATATGTGATCGCCTCTGTTTTGTTACCTGAAGCACCCGTTACCAACATTATAACACGACATTTGCAATACGTTATTGTATTTGACATAGAGTGAATCAAGAATTTATACCGCTGCCCGCCTCCGTAAATTCCAACAGAGAATATCGAAATGTGTACATGTGTACATCTGATAATCTAATCTACCTATCAATCAACCTACTTTGCGGTGTTGTCTCAGACGATGCTGTAGATGAGACCGGAGTGGGCGTGGTCGAAGGCGTCACTGTTGTACACACTGTTGAGGGCGTGGTTGGGGCGGGAGGTGTGGGAGGGGCGGTGGTACTTTCACTAGCTGGTGTTGTGCTCGGGCTTTGGGTGGTACACACTGTTGAGGGCGTGGTTGGGGCGGGAGGTGTGGGAGGGGCGGTAGTGCTTTCGGTAGCTGGTGTTGTGCTTGGGCTTTGTGTGGTACACACTGTTGAGGGCGTGGTTGGGGCGGGAGGTGTGGGAGGGGCGGTGGTGCTTTCAGTAACTGGAGTTGTGCTTGGGCTTTGGGTGGTACAAACAGTTGAGGGCGTGGTTGGGGCGGGAGGTGTGGGAGGTGCGGTTGTGCTTTCACTAGCTGGGGTTGTGCTTGGGCTTTGGGTGGTACAAACAGTTGATGGTGTTGTTGGAGGTGGTGGGGTCGGGGGAGCAGTTGTGCTGGGCTCAGTAGGCGTAGTTCCAGCGGGCGTGGTCGTCGGAGTAGGCGTGGTCGTTGGAGTGGGCGTGGTCGTCGGAGTGGGCGTGGTTGTCTCCACGGTGCCACTCCCACACGGAGGATCAAACACTGCAGTGATTGGCTCTACTTGGGACTGCGGGCTGTACCTCACTACGAATCCTATACCAGAGAGGGTACTACCAGGACTTAGATTGCCATTCCAGCTTAAATTTGACAGTTTATAAACCCTGCTGGATGTTGAACTAGGAACAAAATTGGCGTTCCAAGAATTCTGAAACAAAAAATAAGAATTACCTATAACCACGATGCCCCCCCCCCCCCTTTCTATAGCTATCTTTAAAAGTCTGATTTGGTGACATCTGCCTTAAACAGAAATTTTATTGTCCTAGTATTTAAATTGACATCAAGTTCACGAATGATGTACATAAATATACCTGGACAAGCCTTTGTCAAAACGCGGCAATTTTAATATCAAAACATTCAACAAGATACATACCTCTATATGCGAAATATCATCATTAAATGTGAGAGTGATTGTCCATCCATTGCAAGTGTTGACCACTGGTACTGAAAGTCGAGCTTGCAAAGCTGCCCCTTGGTCATCAGTCCACCGGCTGTCAACAATGACCGAGGCTTGTGCTGCAGGTACCCGTATTAGTGCCATTAACGACAGAACAGCAAAATGGTGAAGCGACATTCTGAAATTAGACTCGATTTTAGACTGATCCTGTATCAGAACAGACGCAGAAAGTATTACGTAAATAAAACTGGATTTTGTAGAGAAGAGTACAATTGAAAATGACAATAACAAGGTGCACAGGGCGTACGACTTTGTCCTCAAAAATAGGTGAAAAATGCAATTCACAATGACAAAATGACGAAGTAGCGTGTGCCTCTACAAAGACAAAAATATGAAATATAAAGGGAAGCTTAGGCCCTTAAGGTAGCAAAACCTCGGCCCCACGTATCAGAGCATTCCCCCATGATGACGAGTCCCATTTTTGGCACGTCACACTAGCAATAACCTGCTCGAATCTAATGGAGGACATACTCTGTTTCACAGAAGTTTCTTTGCACGGAAGTTCTTTTACGATGATGATAAAAATGCATACACCCGTCTAAATCAAAGGGACTATGAAATGGAATTTGTCCCTTGTTAGTTCGTTCCAACAACTTTGTAACATAAGGTAAAAAGATGAAATAATGAAACAAATCGAGGTTAGAGAAGGGGAGATAAGACGGAACTTCGTGGTGCCCTATTGTTACAATATATGCACCCTTTTTCACGCTTTCGCACTATGTCAACTACGTGATCCCTGTTCACAATTATATGGCTGATATGATGCCTTTTTGTTGATCAGCGACCTCACCCTGGCGTGTCATATTCCCCTTTATCTCCATATAGTGTCGCTTAGCAGAAGGGCGCTTATAAGTCACGACGAGCTGTCCGGGGCCTGGGCCAGGTTTAACAAAAGTCTAATGTTATTTTGGGAGAGTTGAAGCAAATAAGTGCTACTATCCGATAGCCGTCTACGTAGAGTCGACTTAGTTGTCAAGACCAGTGGCGGATTTAGGGGGGTGTCAGGGGGGTACTGACCCCCCTTCGAAACCCTACCAGATGACACCGTTCGCGTTCCAAAACGCCAATTTTTTTTTTTTTTTTTTTTTTTTTTTTTTTTTTTTTTTTGGGGGGGGGGGGGGTTTTCGGGGGCCCCCCCCCCCCCCCCAGGGGGCCCGGGGTTTTTTTAAAAAAAACCCCCCCCCC
>NW_019775525.1:520279-538727 GCF_001039355.2 Lingula anatina
TTTTTTTTTTTTTTTTTTTTTTTTTTTTTTTTTTTTTTTTTTTTGTGGGGGGGGGGGGGGACTTCAGCGGGCCACACACCCCATGCCAAGGGGACCTGTGATTGTTTAAAAAAAGCCCCCCCCCCCCTTCAAATAATCCCAGATCCGTGTCTAAAGATTATAGACGGTAAACCACTCGTAGCACCGATAGACATCGGAAATCTGGCAGTCCGAATAAAATTTAACTGGGCCGAAAACAAATTGTGTAATAACATAAAACTGATAAAAAAACGGCTTAAAGTTGCCCTCAGTCTCATTGGCCAAGTAGTTTACAAAAATCTACTTCCTTCGTCAGACCTCCGAGTATTTTGCCTCGGACTAAACTCGTGCAAAGCTGGGTAATGTCGTACATGTATATGTACACAAAAACATATCCAAAACCTCACCAATGCCCATGGTTTCCTTATACAAAAACATTCTTACATTGTATAAAAGACGGATACTATTACTGATAATTACAGATCATAAATTTAGCTCTTACCTTATTTTTCCAAAGAAATGCTCTCCAGTTTGGGAAACTTCTCGATTGATACTCCGCTCCTCTAATAGTTAACAGAGATCTTCTTTACATACGTGGAACGAATATTATATGATATATGATAATGATTATAGTTTATGAACTAATAATTTTCGCCCTGGATGACTCCGTATAAAAAAAATTGGCCTTACGGAAATTGCTTATTTTTGCAATCCCAATTCACAGGAAAGGTGTCATTAAACTTTTGGCCCGGACATACGAATATATATATATACAATCCAGCTTGTCATCCACTATGAATAATAACTTCACGGTGGTATTGGCGCTCCCTTTAATTCCTTCCTTTTTAAGCGTACAGCGCGCCACTTAATATATACTAGTAGCTGTGCACAATAACTTGTCTCTTCTTAAAATGAACTAGTGAAAGTGTCAGCCGAAAGTTATTTTATACCACATACGCGGGTCTAACGATTAAAATGAGCGTGCGCTTGCGCTCAATTATCCTACAGCTAAATTGTCACCGCATTAGACTCGGCTTAGAAAATCGTGACGTGTATGAGATGACGTTAGAGGCCTTCTATTTCACGCCGCAGCGCTCGCTAACAAAGTGTACATAAAAAGAGAAAGGCAGCATCATCTTCCGCGTCGCTGCTTATCGTTATATCTGTCATGCTGTAAGTGAGGGACTTGTGGACGGTTTTCTGATGATTTATATGTATGAAATGTTTTTATGGACAAATTTATTATGAGGCGCGGTAGCGCATATCGGTACAATGGAAAGACAACTGGTGGTATTGGCAAATAAGTATACAATGAGGAAGAAACATATTTTAAATAGTCCTGGTAATTATTTATAGCCTCTGGGTTGTATCTACGTAAAGACATAGGCCCGTAGACTATTGGGATGGGAGAGGGGGGGGGGGAGAAAGAACCCAACTTTTGTCGGGAAAATGTCCGCTCTGAATAAAATTTGATCATCTCGGTTTTATTTAATTGAATTCAAGTTTGGTTAATTAAGGGGAAAGAAACGTACGTTTTTCAAGAAAAGGACCCCTTTGAAATTGTTGGCTACACACCTGAGAGCTTTCGACTGTATTAAAACCTTGGGCGAAAAAATATTTGTTTGTCCAAGGTAATACTTATATTTCGATGATAATCCATTCTTATATATTACTTGGCCTCTCATGATCAGTAACGTTGATGTTCTAATAAAACAGCACATCACTCTTTAGGGGTTAATTATCATCGCACAGACAAAAAAGATTTTTTGACGTTTTGGTGTAAAATGATTGTTTTTACTTCAAATAACTTAAAACGGCGAATAACAGTAATGATGCCCCTTGCTTCAAAATCAAACCTCAAAGGTGCACATTTGCAAAGTTAAGTTATCACGGAGACTCCATGAGTATAGCGCTAAAATGGAACGAAAAATCGTTGCTACACGATTTGATTTCCATGTGCAACTGCCTGCACCATACGGGCAATAATGACACCCTCGGCGCCCCCTTTTCTTCCTCATTTCAACCCTGATGTTGACTCTGATTACACCGGCATTTGCGACACAGATTTACGATTACGCCATCCACACAGCAACCACGTCCAGGCGAGCGGTCAGCTGGAAATAACGACCAGCGGCTGTGACGTCAGAGGGAAGGCCTTGGGGCTCTTACGCACGGGTCTGGGTCATGATAACACGTTGATTTCGATGCCGACTGATTTTGGATCTATACGTTTGGTTCAGCTCTTCGATCTGATCTTGGACAAATTAAACGATGTCTCAACCATTGATTGCAAAGTTGTGTTTAATTTCTTAGTATCGAAAGAAAGAGTTGCAAAGAAATGTGTAATACCATTCAAAGTCCCCAGGAGCCCTTTCTCTTTACTTTTACGCATATTATTATTAGTACTGTTTTATTCTTTTAATTTAATTAAACCATTCATTCATTTAATTCTTTTTTTCATTTGTCCACGAAAGAGGAAAATTCGGAAAATTCCCACTTGTTACATGTTTTTCATTTACAATAGCGGATTATTTACAATATTCACACCCAGAGCAAAATGGGAAAGCGTGATATAGGCCTATATGACCATCGCTGAGAGCTCTGCTTCACGGAGTGGAACACCTCGGGATCACGTGATAATGACGCAATTAACGAGGTGTCGCCCGCTTGTTATCGCCTAACCATTCAGACCCAGGTGGACTGTTCTTTATTATGTTCACATTGCTGTCTGCTGGGCATACGTTGTCAAAGTGACCGACTGATGACGTAAAATTCTGATGGTTGTATATGTTGCAAGTCAACAGATTTTGAGAATAACACAAATAAAAGCACCTTGTTTGTGCGACGAAAATTCGGACAGCGCGAAAGATAACAGTATACTATTACGGAATTACTGCAATTATCGATGAGATAAACACGTTAGTGGAAACACCTGAAGGACTGCATCTGTACAAAGGTAGAAAAAAGAATTTCTAATATAACGCTATAAAATAGCATTCGTGAGTTCACGGAATTAAAATCATTATACATGTATATGGGCCTATATAGTTAATCATATGAATTTTAGTGTTTAATTTCCGTGAAGAAATATGTCGGTCTGATAGAAAATGACGGACACTGAACATGAAGGTCTACATATCGGACATTTGTTTAAAAGCAAAAAGGTGCAATTTGAGAAGGTTTTTTTTTTCCACAAAGACTTCTAGTATGATAACTTGCTCCAGACGATAAGTGTTCTGTCATGTTCGGGGGGGTGGGGGGGGTGTTCGAAGAGAGATGGGGGCTTTTCGTGTCAAAGAAAGGAACTTAAGAGAAAATATAGTTTGAAGTAAACAATTTTAATTGTTTATTAATTGTTGAAAGAGATAAAGTAGCATTGTTAAAACAGTCTTTTTCAACCTGCTTTCCTCCACTCTTTGTNTGAGGAGAGCGACGCAGACGAACCCTGGAGCCCGGGGCCCCCCCGTAGCTACCCCCGCCCACCGTAACAGACGTCGGACAATAGAAAGGCTTGCGTGTAATCTCCTTCTGTTATAACTCCTTGGTTCAGCCCTTCGATCTGATCTTGGACAAATTGAACGATGTGGCAACCATTGATTGCAAAGCTGTGTTTAATTTCTTAGTATCGAAAGAAAGAGTTGCAAAGATACCATTCAAAGTCCGTAGGAGCCCTTTCACTTCTTGTACCTTTTACGCATATTGTTTAATTCTTTTTATTGAATTAAACCATTCATTCATTTAATAATTTATTTATTTTTCATTTGTCCACGAAATAGGAAAATTTGGTTAACTCCCACTTGTAATGTGTTTTTTATTTACAATATTCACACCCAGAGCAAGTAATGGGAAAGCGTGATATATATGACCATCGCGGAGAGCTCTGCTTCTCGGAGTGGAACACCTAGGGATCACGTGATAATGACGTAATTAACGACGTGTCGCCCGCTTGTTATCGCCAACGCCATTCGAGCCCAGGTGGACTGTTCTTTATTATGTTCACATTGCTGACTGCTGGGCATACGTTGTCAAAGTGACCGACTGATGACGTAAAATTCTGATGGTTGTCTAGGTTGCAAGTCAACAGATTTTGAGAACAACACAAATAAAAGCACCTTGTTTGTGCGACGAAAATTCGGACAGCGCGAAAGATAACAGTATACTATTACGGAATTACTGCAATTATCGATGAGATAAACACGTTACTGGAAACACCTGAAGCACTGCATCTGTACAAAGGTAGAAAAAAGAATTTCTAATATAACGCTATAAAATAGCATTCGTGAGTTCACGGAATTAAAATCATTATACATGTATATGGGCCTATATCGTTAATCATATTAATTTTAGTGTTAAATTTCCGTGAAGAAATATGTCGGCCTGACAGAAAATGACGGACACTGAACATGAAGGTCAATATATCGGACATTTGTTTAAAAGCAAAAAGGTGCAATTTGAGAAGGTTTTTTTTTCCACAAAGACTTCTAGTATGATAACTTGCTCCAGGCGATAAGTGTTCTGTCATGTTCGGGGGGGTGTGGGGGGGGGGTGTTCGAAGAGAGATGGGGGCTTTTCGTGTCAAAGAAAGGAACTTAAGAGAAAATATAGTTTGAAGTAAACAATTTTAATTGTTAATTAATTGTTGAAAGAGATAAAGTAGCATTGTTAAAACAGTGCTTCGTCTTTTTCAACCTGCTTTCCTCCTCTCTTTGTNCAACCTGCTTTCCTCCACTCTTTGTAGCACAAAACCTGCCTTTCCCCAGTCTTCAGAAAAAAAATAACAAAAACAGAATTGCCAAAAATAAACAACAGCATAATTTCCACAATGTTTTTATTTAACATTCTTTTATATAAGAAACCAAAACATTTTTCAATATGGTTTCACTTCTCTCTGTACAATAAAATAGAAGCTGAACACAATAACAACAACAGCAACTGAGTCAGGAGTCCTCAGACACGTAGTAAAACCCAAACCGGTCTAGGTCTAGACGATGCCATCAGACAATCAAATCAACTGGCCACCAACACCAGCATTAACTCTTTACAGATGCTTCTCCGCTTGACTTAGCACATTCAGAACAGTGGACTAACAGATCCGCGGATCAAACATGGCGACCCACTAAAAAGCTTGTTGTTTAATTCCCGATTAAACACAGAATATATTTCCCGCGGAGATTGCACAACAAGCATTCAAGTGAGGCGGCCATATTTGATCCGCGAATTAGTCGGTACGCTGTTCTGAATGCTCTCTTAGGGCTGTTAACAAAAGAAAACGGGATAGGGCACGGTTTTACCTCTTGACGGTTTTGAGACCTAAACTGGTTTGAGTGTCCGAACGTTCACCCAGGCGCAACATACTCAAGTCTGCAAACTGCATGAACTTATGGTTCACCTTGCAACGTAAACATTCCCCATTTTAAAATGTAATTTCATACCAACTTCCTTACTTATTATTTTCATTTTTTAAGAACAACTCGACAATTGAATTTTTTATAAAATAATGTCAACTTAACAGAGAGTGCAGACCCAATGTTGCGGCACAATACCACTGAATTTGATGGACGAACAATAATCATATAAATAATGAAATAACGAAAACAAAAAGCTACCTTGTGCTTTATGTCGTCTCGAGCACAAACCTGTTAGTATTTGCCAAGCAAAAATTAAACCTAAACATACATAACCTTCTTTACATTAAACCATATTATGACACTCAATCAGGAAGACAATCTCCTATCTGCACCATATAATCATCTCAAGGCTCCGCTGCACAAATACCGTACTAAAAAAGATTTTTCTAAGTATCACAACCATATTGAACGTTATACGCTATAAAAACTGTCCACCTGTCCCAATAGTTCCGTTAAGGCTGGTCTGATAGTATGAGAGTCTTTTTCGCTCCAGATAATCATCGAGAGAGACATCATTTATTCACCATGGGTTCCAAGGTTCGGAGCGAGCACATGGATGACTTGGGCGTGGTCTAAGCGGTCGTGGTCACTGAAGGCACGTTTTTTTTTTCTTTAACAGCGCCATTCTAACGAGGAGGACCAAACACTTCGGTGACAGACTCTATGCATCTGTTAGACTTTCAGTTATTCCCTATTGTTTCGGTAGTTTCTTTTATAAAAGTAACACTTTTTACACAAACTACTATAAGGCTGATCCACTATTATGGCGAAAAAAATGACTTAAGGTCATGACAATTTGATTAATGTAGCAGAATGAAAATCTAAACAAAAGTCATCTAACAGAAGCAAATAATTATATAGTATTAAAATGGGACTATGATGACAATTCAGATTAATTCTAAAAACGGCTGGAATATACTTGAGAAAGTTTCAGCTCTCCATTTAAATGAGCTTAAACAGCAATACCTTATTTGAAGTTTGGTTTTGTTAGGCTGCTATTATGATTAAATGCTTGGTGGATAAAATGCAACAAATTCAAAAAATCTATGTATCATGACAAAAATGCTACTACATTTTATTTTTTCAACTTGTGGTATACTGCTCTTAAATAAAAAAGATATAGCATGTGTTCTGTTCTTTTTTTTTTTTTTTTTTTAGAAAATGATTCCTATTTGTATTTTTATATCTATATAATCTGTATTTTTATATCTATAGCATATTTAAATATCCTTGAAAAATACTATACTTTCTTCAGGATATACTGACATTTTGTTATACTCAAGACATTTAACCTTATAAAAAAAACTAGGATTCTTTAGATATATCTATGTCTTTCATTAGAAAAATAATTTCCTTTGCTTACAAGAAACATGCATAATGCCCGAAGTTTAGATCATCTTTCTTGTTAACTGATTAAATTTGAAAACTTAATGAAATGATCACATGGCACATACACTGTGTGGTAAAATTTGTTAACTGAAAATTGCATTATTCAGCTAAAAGTAAAAAGGGTCTTATGTCTACTTTCATTATCAATAACTACACAGGATAAAACACCAAAAACTACTTATAAATTCCAAGATAGTACTTTTCTAACAATAAATAGCTGAAGACTTTCTAAATCAATTTTACCTAGTATCATCTGTTTGATAACTGCTCTCAAAATTCAAACGGAATTGTTTTATCTGTCTCCAAAATCAATGTCTCATTGATAATATCCAAAACCAGACTTCAGTCATTCAAGGCAGAAATATTTTTGTGAGAAACTAAAAGAGTCAAATTAAATCTTGTGAAATCATAACTGACACTTAAATATTAACATCTGAATTTTAACATCTGCAAAGACAAATGCCACTTGCTTACAGCAAGCCAGTATATTTCAATGTGAAACTTAATGTCTTGTGGTAACTTTACAAACAAGTGTTTAGCACTACAACTTAAAGCCTCAATATAAATAACAACTATCCATTATAATTCTCCTATCTAGTCTACAACATGAAACTTACCCATAGGCACCTTTACAACCAAACTTTTAATAAATAATAATCATAATTGAAATGCAACAGATTAAAGCAGCCCTTAAAACAGACGGTATGTGTATCACCTTCCTGATGTCATGTTTAACTGATTCTGGAGTATGAAGTTCTCTAAGATTACCCTCCATCATCTTGTTTATATAAATATGGCAGTTCTGTGGATCGGGAATGTTCCAAACATCATGGCTTTGCTTTGAAATGGATCACGTAGAATTATTTTCTTTTTTCTCCTTTTTCTTTTTAATCTGTTTTTTCAACTCTAAATAAAAATTAAAAAAAAAAACAATTAGTTTAAGCACCAACTGTAATTAAAAAGGAAAAATGGCCAACTAATGGGTCAATGCATATGACAAAAATGTTAGTCCCCAATGACTTTATTATTATCATTATTATTATAATAATTGCACTTGTTTTTTTTTTTTTTTTTGAGAATTTCACACATTTCAATCTGAGTCAATGTAAATATTCCGATAAAATAGCACTGTGTCACTTTGCACTGCGTTACAGACAGTATAATTGCATTACACTAATTTATTTTCATAAGAATAGCATCCTCCCACTCACTTGGCATCAACTAGTTTCTGTTGCATCTGAGCGTCCTTCTCCACCTTGGCTTTGGGTCTCTTGAGCACAGTTGCTTTCAG
The DNA here is from genome assembly GCF_001039355.2 of Lingula anatina. The sequence continues at coordinate 528,386 of NW_019775525.1, forward strand.
CAGCATATAGACCAGGGGCCAGGAGAAAAATAAAATATGGCCGCACCAGTACACTTCACTGTAGATCTGTAGTGAACAAAGAAATTCTGATGTAACAGTTATTAGCTTAGTTACTGTAATACAATCTGCAATATTAAAACTAGCCATCCCTTGATATATGCCTTAAAAAGTGGAGTCGGGAGGCCAGAAATAGTTTGTAATTTTTTTTAATATTCTTAACAATTCTTCTTCATGTATTTGTTTGTATGTCTCTCATCAAAAATAATTTTTCTTGTTTATAAGAAACCTGCAAAATGCCCACAATTGACGTATTTCTTGTTAAATTGAAAAACTGTTAATAAAATGAGTGCATGGCACTTTAACAATGTGACAAGTTGACTAAAGAAGTTAGGCATAAAACTGACTTTAGGGTGAAAATCATGAAAGAAACAAAAAGACTGTGTAACCCTGCAGATCTATTCAGTAATTCAAAACTTCTCCAACTTTGAGCAAACAAAATTTTGCACGTTTTGTTTACTTACCGGCAATTGTTTTGCTTTGCCCCACATCTCCCCACACACACACTTACACACACACACACACACACACACACACACGATTATTTCTCCAGGGCAACTGCACTAGGAGAGCCAAAAAACACAAAAGAGAACAAGTTTAAGGAACAGACTGAGCTCATAAAGATATTTTAAAAGCAAACACCCACCTTGTACCATCTCTCATAAGTGAGCAGTACAAATCCAATGAGAGGATACCCCAAGAACACTTCCACAAACATTTTCCTGAACACCCAGTGCACAGGATACACCAGGGGATGATTGCATAGCCTCTTTAATGTGGGGTTTCTGTCCACTTCTCTTTGTATCTGAAACACAATGAACATCTTTCAAATTGGTCATATTTCTATACTGCGTGTACCATTGTCAGACAAAAAGGGCCTTGACATTCTGGTGTTACTTGCTTGGCGCATGTGACTTCTGTCATGGTGCAACTAGAATTTTATTCGCACTTGCCCGCAAACATGAGTTTCTTGCTAATAGGTCACTTGCCTGACATAAATTGGATTTTGGAAAGATCCCCCCCCCCCACTATAAGAACATCCCAAAATTGATTTTGGAGTGGGTCAAACAGATTTTACAGACCTGCTTGCCTATTAGAGCAAGTTATGAAAAAGTTTGTGTCAAGCCCTGGCATCCATCATATTGCAAAATTTCAGACCAACCTCTTTCCACAAATAGAAAAAAAAAAGGATTCAGAAAATTATCTTTACTTTTGTCCTCAACAAGCCACTTAAAACTGACAATGCCAAGAATAAAAAACACAGTGCCACACACTTGGATTCTCTTTAGCCGCCTCTACTCACATCTTTCTCCATGTTCACGATGGGGAATTCTAGAGCGAAGTTCATGTAGTAGCCTGAGTGGATGCCATGCCACACAGCTAGGGTGAATAACGTCACTGCCTGTGAGATCTCTTTGTGACCCAAGAAACGCAGTCTTTTATATACATATCTGGAACAGGGGTAAATATATATAAAAACAACCATGTATTTAAGTTTTTTTTAATGAAATTGTAAAGGTCAAGACAACAGATCAAAGTTGTACATCCAGTTTTTTCACAGCACAGACTCAAATTTTTAACACTGTGGACATCCAGAAGTGTATTTTAAAAGGTGTATACAGCATTTCAATGGAACATCTAGGAGACCTCATTTATAAGTGCCTGGCAGTTTCCAGCAGGATTTGTCAAAATCATATTAGTGTTCAGCTCTCAGAAGACAGGGACATCTACATTTAGGATTCACATACTTCTTAAAAACTTGTATTTAATGTCTAAATACTTATAGAGAGGAATTTAGCAATTTACAACATTAAATTACATTAGAAAGACAAGATCACACAACCTGACCTCTTTGTACTTTTCTCCTACTTACTTTAACATCCAAAGATTTGTGTTTAAATTAAAGGAATCTATTTTCTCCTGAAACGTTGTGGCCGTTTCAAATTTTACAAGCTTAACATTGATACAGCCATCCCAGAGATCATTTCCATTTTGATCTGTTCCATTATAAGTAAGTCCAGTCAAAATACATGCACCTTCCTGAAAATATTCAAATAAATTTAAGGTATACTATATACCTTTGTAAATGCCCCAAAGTCATATTTTCTATGGGCTCACTCCCAGTGAGACTATAGTTCTATGTAGATCTATCCAACTCCCTGTGAACTCTTGCTGAATGCAATCCATTGTTTCTAACATACTTGTATAATCACCAGCCTTTCTGTATTCTACTCACAATCAGTAAGCGTATTAATCTTATTGCATTCAGGGAGAGTCCCTGCGGTGTTGGATCAAGCTAAGTACAGCTCAACATCTTAATACAAAATTACATATCTCTCCCAGTCTAGACCTTAAAAATCATAAAACCTAATAAATATTCTAGAGTTGCGCTAACAACTGTTCTGTGTAATGATACAGTAAACATTCTTGCTTAAGGAAAAAGTTTTGAATTTTTTACTCCATGAATACACAACTCACCACAATCATCCAGACTGCTATATATTTGTACAAAGCAAACTTCCCCCAAATTCCAATGTACAGCAACTTTTGCCAGAGGTGCAGAGACTGCAAAATAATGATAATGAAGAAAAAATTTTCACAACAATAATTTACAAACTACAAAACCTTCAAAACAATAGCAAAGTTGAGAAGAAGTCCATGCCCTCCCACGGCTCCCAGTCTTCTTAAATTTAAACTTGCCTCCCAGTCTTCTTAAATTTAAACTAAGTGACTGGTTCACTTTTTATTATGACCGTATGACAATACAAAAAGACAAAAAATAGGGCTCTTGTTGCAGAAATTCTAAATCTGACCACCAGCCCAAGTCCATTATGACGATGAAAAAAGAAAAAAAATTGGGCTCCCTTTCCAGAAATCCTTAACCTGACCACTGACCCAAGTCCATACTCACAGCAAATTCGTCTCCCACCATATAGAGTCCAGGGAAGAACTGATGCCCCACCTGGTAGACAGCAATATAGACCACTCCCAGACTCAGCCTCCTCATACCAGGTATGATGCTACAATAACAAACAAAGCACAAAAAATAAGCTTCAATTCGGGAGTGCTTTTAGAACATGTTAGTTCACAGCCAAACTGATCCGCAGACTAAATATGGCCGACCCACTTAAAAATAATGCCACCTTATCCCCTGATTGTCTCCCAGCCTTCACACTAGCCTAGCAATTAAACCTCAAAACCAAGAATTAATCCATTTAATGGCACATGTGGAGAAGGGGAGACCATAAGGGGATTAGTTGGCTTGCTCTTAAGTGGGGTCAGTTATATTCAGCTGGCAGATCAGTTAGTCCATGGATCATCCATTCTGAATGTGAGCAATGTTTTTACAATGTTGCAAATACTGGAGTGCAAGGTCCTTTTTTGTCTGCTAGAGTCTTGAGGTCAACTGGTGCAATTTGACGGCCATTACATGCTGAAACCCAAGTCTGTTTCTAATTGTACCAAAGTGAGGGCTAGGGAACCATGGTGTGCTTTATTTTGTATAGCTCTATGAGCCTACCCTAGGTTCTAGATTCCGGTATTGTCAGCTCGATCTTGATTTCATATATAACCCATATCAACAATACCAGATCTTACTGATAACAATAAAGGCTTGTCAGCTAGGTATTTGTATCATATAAATTAAATGTGAAATTCTATAAACACAGGCTGTAAAAATGTTACTTTTTCTTCAGCATGAGAGAAATAGGCAGTGGGGTAAGAGGGTGTTAGGGAGTTGCTACCTTGCTGGAGGTCCTCCTGTCTGCTTGTTGCCAAATGCACCTTCAACAAAACCACGATAACGCTTCAGCGGAAACTGAAACAAAAAAATGACATGTTAATCCTCAGGAAAGTGTTTAGTAGTGTATAACCCTGACATGAAGATGAAAAATTTAGTATGAAGGTATCTGAAGTGGTTTGTTTACAATAAATACATTTTACCATACATGTAGCAATAATTGAATAAATGGTTAGCTAACAAAGTTTTATCAACAAAATTTCAAATTGCTGAAAAGAAACAGTCCCACTTATCATTTCTGAACACAGACATATTGAGAGAGAGAGATGCATTTTTGTAGATGTTTAAAATGGCAACTGTTACAAATAAACATGAATTGTAACATATTAGATATAACGGTATATTAACCAACTCGCACACATGCACATGCACATACACAAACACACACACATTGACCTGACACCTTACAACTTAAAAAGATGCACAACTCCATAATAAGTTACCTGTGGTCCAGTCATAAATCCCCCAAAGTGATAAGAGTAGCCCAGCACCTCCAGTGGACTGGGGACGGTGTCCAGAGCAGTGGACTGCTGGTCACTGGACAGAGACTTCTGGAATTAATAGAAATGATAAAACTGGTAAAGATTGAACGCTCTACATGGTCTGAAACTGACCATCTGACCATGCTATGTTCTGGTGTGCACTAAATATTCTACCAGGGATTTTGTCCAATTGGCCAGTGGCTATTAGCATGGCAGTTAAAGACTCAAAGGATTGCCAGCCAAAATATCGACTTCTAGGCAAGTCGTTTTCAACTGTAGAATAATTCATGAACAAAAGCACTTATCCAACAGGTGGCAAGTGGTAAATATAGCACTTACTCTGTCTTTCCTTCCATCATAGACATCGAACACGAGCCCAGTGAGGCGCAGACAGAGCACACAGTGAGGGGTGGTCCAGCGAATATCATACCCGTCTGTAGCAGTGAAGTAATAGGCAGCAACCAGGTAACCCTGGAAGTAAACAACAATTATGTAACAAAGTAAACAACATATGTATCAGGTAACCCTGGGAGTAACATATATAATCATAGGGTTGGTACCTGGACGGGAGGGGGAAGGGTAAATTTTTCCCTACAAATTTGCAGTACACTTGTTTGGAATTTTTTTTCGAGTGGAATCTAAAGAAAATCATATATTATTTAAGTATTTTAAATACTTTTGATGCCATGCAAAATATCATTTTGGATGTACCAAATATGGGATTATGTCTTCTTTGGGATTGCTGGTGAATTACCATAAAAAAAATGACTGATTAAAACCTTCATTACACAGTAACCTATCGATTCAGATATGAAAATAGTTACTATCCACCTCCCTTTTTTATTTTTTCCCAAACTTTTTGTTCAGTGCTTTCATGCACTGGAAAGGCTCAGTCAGTTCTTTCATTTAGCAGTGGCTCTTGCCTACCTTTATAATATGCAAAAGACATATTACATTTAATAACTTTCCACTTACCAAGTTAAAAATAAAAGCCAGGGCCACAGACAACTGAGTCCCTCCTATGGCCAATAGTAATGCATAGATGACCACAATGTTTGCGATGGAGTGAAGGACATTGAAACCTGAAATAGGCGGCCAAATATATTCCAAACATTTCTACTACTTCAATTATTCCAATATTCAATTTTTGTGAAAATCCATATACATCTTTTTATTCACAAGATAGTATTTTTCTCAACATATAGATAGATAAACAAAGGATGAGAGAGAGAGAGAGAGAGAGAGAGAGAGAGAGAGAGAGAGAGAGAGAGAGAGAGAGAGAGAGAGAGAGAGATTAGCAAAGATTTTAACATAGAACATAGAGCATATTGGCAACCACAAAATTAGACACTTACCAAAGTTGAAGTAACACAGCCAAAGTCCACATAAGGCAAAGAAAACATGCTGTACATTGGACGGCTTGCCAAAGATGAAGTTCCTATATATAAAAGCTAAAGGGTAACCTGGAAAAGCAAGGCGATAAATGATATACACCCTCCAAGCAAACAGTGTCTCTCAGAAATGAAATTCCTCAAAACTAGATTGGTAGAGAACATTTTTTTTCTTCAATTCATATGCATAGCTACTTTAAATAATACCACTCTATTAATTGCAGCTTGCCCCTTAAATCTTCCTGACTTTTGTTATCATTACTTAAAAGGCAAAAAAAAAAAAAAAAAAAAAAAAAAAAAAAAAAAAAAAATCTGCTGGCTGCCCAGTGATCAGTAACTGGCCAAATTTTAATGCTTGGCTTGTATTTTACTACTGGTAATGGGCATAGGACAAGTGTTAACATTGCAAACTGAATTATTACATGCATAAACATGACATTTAGAGTGAAGGGCATGATAAAATCCCAAGAATCTGAAAAGCATGCTGAAATGGCTACGGCTTCTGTTCCGCCATACTACGAAGGGCCTTTATCAAAGGTCAAAGATCTGAGATAAGACTCAATATTCATTTAATGTGTAGATTGATGGCTCAAATTTGGAAATCTTCTTATCGATCGGGTTTTTTTTTCCACAATACTTCTTTGCTTCTGCAATTCACTGTGTATATGTAACCATTTTTCTATAAATGACATTTCAATATCATTTACAGAAAAAATGTCTTTAAAAAGACATTTAACTTTTACCATCACTTTAAATGCTCCAGCTTCAACCTCACTTATGAGAATTACTAGAAACAAACTAGAATATTACACTTCCAAAACATTTCTCAAGATCATAGTTCCATGAAGATTATTGAACAAGTTATGTTGACTGTGCATGGTTATGAAAGGGAGGGTAAAATTTCCAGTTGAGTTAATTTTTTGCTACATAAAAATTTTACTCTCTTAATTACTCTCTGCGTGCTATAAGAACTTCAAGAGTATACTTCCTAGAGTGTACTAGTACTTGACCAAAGCGATGATTTGGAATATAGGGATTATATCCATTCTAGTAGTCACCATAGGTCTATGTAGATTGATCCAACTCTAATGGGGCCCTCCCTGAGAGCAATTAGCTTACTAGTATCTGATCAATTAAGCAGAATTAAGCAGAATATAGAAAGGCTAGTAGTTTTATAAGTACATCAGTAACAAGAGAAAATGTGTAATTTAGTTTTAAAAATCACGCTGATTGCACTCATCAGTTGGATTGATCAAGGTAGACCAGTGGTGTCAATAGAAATGGGGTCTAATGTTGCTATACAGAGAGAAGCTGTTTTTCTTGAAATCTGATTAGTGACCTTTAAAGGGTATTATATGTGAATGGTACATATATACATGTATATATGAATTGAAATACCTAATTATAATGAAAAGTACAAGTACTGATAATCATTGAGATGGTTTCTTTAAATTTGCACTTTCTTCCGCCCGACACCATAATCACCCATTTAAATATGGTATTTTCAAGGAATTTTTCTCTTCAAATAAATTTTGAAAATAAAACAAAAACAAAATGTTTTTCTTCATTCCACTGCTTCTGCTAGCATTCAAATTTGGTGACTTTCACACTGTCAATTAATTTCTGAGTGTTAAATAAAACTTTGTTTGGTGGTTCCTTCAATGTCACTGTAACCATATATGATAAATCCAATGGGGTCTCTGGTATGTAACATAAAAGCACAAAAATATTTTTTATGAAGGAAATATCATACTACTGATACAGTTTTATAACACGCCATCCATCCTCCCCATAAGATAAAAAAAAAGAAAAAAAAACATGGGCAAAGAGCAGGTTAATGGGGGCGTTGAACAATGTGGCAAATGAATATATATCACTGAGCACTGTAATTGATGGGCAATATTTCATTTTTACTATACGTTTGTTCTTCTAAACTTTTGGGGGCAATTTGGGAAGAAAACAGCAAGTAACTCCAACATCCACACAAAATCATTTTCTCAAATCTACAAAACATTGTGAACTGCTTTTCAAGTTTAGTGTTGAACTTCGGAACTGGGGCAAGAGCACACGTGATTGCGAAAACAACTTGCGTTATAAAAGAGCACTAAAGAAACTGGAACACGTGTACTATAAATAACTCGATACGATGCTTCAGACACATCCAAAACTACCACATTCAATATATATTTAAAGAAATGAATATTCTCAACATTACCTAACAAAAGAGAACTAAACAGTCGTATTGCTGGTACCGTAGCTCCAACCTTTTCAGCGAAGGACGCTATGAACCCGTCCATCAGACCGGAAGCCATTTTTACAAATAAACTTCCGGTTGTTTACAACTCTAGTCAACGAGATTTTATTTAACTTGGAACTCAAAAAGATTTTCAAATGTTCTCATGGTTGACTAAATATATAATTCTGTTTTTTCATCTTTTGTATTCTACTAAAAACGTACGTATCGTAAAACGAAATGCGAATCGACATGTCCCATGAGGCTTTGCGATCCCTGTGAGCTGAGCGTGGTGAAACTGCGTGAGAGAAATACTGTATAAACGCCTTTAATTCTACCGAACTTTGTAGCCGTTGGGTATTTATTCACAGGTACAGAATGAGTCAGTATCTTCAAGTTGCCGAGGACGAAAGTGAGGAACCAATAGAATTACCAAGCGAGGATGATGGGACCTTGCATCTCTCCACTTTAGTTGCACAGTTCCCCGGTGCCAGCGGATTGAAGTACAGAAATCCAGAGACCGGGGCATTACGCGGAATCCGGCTAGTGGAAGGGAGGTTGCATCCGCCGGATGGCATATGGGGCAACATGGTCTATTTTGCAGTTTTTCCAAAAGGTAGAGATGCATTTTCAAACGCATCTGTGGATTTTTATCGTAAGTCTTGTCTTGGATGTTTTACTACAATCGCGCACCTGGCGCTTGGCCTTCGCCGCAGCTGCTTTTGGTCACAATCCTATAAAATTCAGACTAGTGCCTTATTAAGGGCCCGTTTTTCGTTTCCACATGTGGATCTAGACCCCACTTTTACTTATCTCAAAATATTCAAGCACCCCTTTGTTTGTGTGTGAGGGGGTGGGGGTGATTGGGGATTTTTTCTGTTGCTCCAACCCTTTCTGCCAGTGTATTCCACTATTATTTACTGTTCGGTGTCTATTATGGCACATGGTACAGATAAAATATTTTTATTGTTATGCTAAAATTTATTTCTGCAGAGCAAATAAAATATACTTCATGACCTGTCTCTGATAATTGTGTACATGTAACCATTTGTATGTTCTGGTCTTGTCAGATAACAATCATTGCATTTATCTAGTACCACTAGGCTTGCTCTTTGTATATCAATTGTGTGCACAGTATTATCATTGAAATTTGAATCTTTTTTGTGTTGACTGAGTGATTAATTTGGTTTATATTTTGGCATGTTGACTGTATTTTAGTTGTTGAAGAAACATGTAAAAGTGGTATATGTGCATTACAGGGATTCTATGCTTGCTTCATATACAACTATAAGTAAAATATTTTCAAAAACAGATGCCTACAATCCTGTGTTATGTTTTTGGGTTTTCCTCAGGTGTTACCTATTTCTTTCACATACTTAGTTTTACAAAATTTGTTTTTTTAACAAGAAAAAAATTATATCTGCACATAAGTATGTAACAGTCATTGATTACAAATAGAAAAATTTGATAAGATAAACAAAGTCTTAAATAATAATTGGAAGTGTTACTGTTTTAGAGAACAAAAGAAAAGGAGATGAAACCCTGGAAAATCCCAACGTGAAAACAAAGCGGCTAGACAGCAAGAAATGCAGTGACCTGATAGTGCTGGGTTTGCCTTGGAAGAGCACAGAGGATGACTTGAAGGCTTATTTCTCACAGTTCGGTGAAGTCATTATGGCACAGGTACTCATTGCTACTTATTTAGATCACCAAGATGGGTTTCACAAAAATAAGAAAAGAAAAAAACTTGCTAAAAATTTGGTTTTATAACATTAGGCCAAAATAGTAGGTCTAGTTCAATTCTGGAGCAGCACAATATGGGTTATTATTGGTATCAATTAAAGCAATAATAACTCTTCCTTTGAGATTCAAAAATCCGCATGAAATACATTGTAAACAACGCATGGAAATATATTCTATTGTATTTTACCACTAAAACGGCCGTTATTGTAGGAAAACTAGAATCTGTGCTTGTCAATAGGGCTTTCGATCCCTTTTTTCCGGTCGACAAGTGCATTCGTTGCTAATGACGTAATGGTGTAACGCGGATTCTCGCGTTCATTCGAGACCAAAATAACATGGCGGGAAACCCTCAGACGTAAGTTGCGAGTTTTTGTACAGTGCGTCGGATAACGAAAAGCCCAGAATGGCACACATTGTGGATATAAATGCATTTTTAACAAAAAGACAAATATATCTCATGAATCTTATATAGTGTTGTTGTTGTCTGCTTTTCCCGCGGTTTTAAGTAGGTCAACAGTGACTTTGCAATGTCAGAGAGAGCTCCGTCAGTTAAAATCTCTTAAGAGATTTTAACAAAAAACCGTACGTTTAGGAAAAAAACCCTGGATTAACTTTGAATGCAGGAATGGGGTCGTTG
>NW_019775525.1:540062-564611 GCF_001039355.2 Lingula anatina
TAACTCAAAGGCTGGGCAGGTAGGTGGTGATGTGAGGATCACATGATAGACAGGAGGCGGAGTGATGTGAGGATCCCTAACTCAAAGGCTGGGCTGGCAGGACTCCAGCCTGTAAAAGTGGCAGAAAGGAGATTTGTGAGATGTTTGTTGATTTGAAGTAGAAAGGGGGCAGGGGAATGCATCTAGAGTCCAGTTCACACCACTAAAGGAAGCAGATGTGGATAAGTACTAAGTGCATGTTAAGATTCAACTAGTTGTTTTTCAGTCAATAAAAAATGACAAAATCTTACACTATACACAAACATTAAGTAGATGGTATGAGCACCACTTTTTTTTTTTTTTTGTCCGATTTCCATAGGAACAATGGGAAATTGAGCTAATATATTGTTCCTGGGAGTGTTTACAGGTGTATACCTGTAGTAGCACCCACAGGGATGTGGTATTTCTGTTGACTTTTTTGGTGGCCTGATCATAACCTAACATATGACACTTGAGAGTTTCTCATAGGAAGCACATGTCGAGGGTGATGCAAGGCCAGTTGCTTATTTGAATCCTAGGGTAATATCCCATGGCTGTGATAGCTTGCTTTGATTTTGCAGGAGGGCTACTCACAGGTCAACAGGAAGATCTTCGTAGGGCGCTGCTCGGAGGACATGACAGCAGACGAGCTGCGGAACTACTTTGCGAAGTTTGGTGAGGTGATTGACGTCTTCATCCCCAAACCTTTCCGAGCGTTTGCGTTTGTGACATTTGCTGATGCAGACGTGGCACAGAGTTTGTGCGGAGAGGACCACATCATAAAGGGAGCGAGCGTGCACGTCAGTAACGCCGCGCCCAAGTCCCAAGATAAAAGCGGCATGGGGCAGAAGAATCCAATGGGGATGGGGGGTGGAAACCAAGGGTACGGACAACAAGGAGGGTGGGGCAACCAAAACTCCCGGGGGAGTAGCCAGCAAGGTGGGTTTGGCTCCAGCGGGAGTAACAGCATGGGGGGAAACAACATGGGCAACAACCCACTTGGGATGGGGTTCAATTTGGGCGCCCTGGGCCTCAACCCGGCAGCCATGATGGCTGCTGCTCAGGCTGCCTTGGCTGGTCAAGCGGCCGGCTGGACGAACCTTCTGGGTATGAATCAAGGGGGGCAGGGCAGCCAGGGGACGGGAGATGCCACCATGAGCAGTCAGAGCCAGGTGGGGTATGGCATGGGGACGGGGAGCAGCATGGGGAGCACTGCGGCTGCGACCAGTAATCAAGGTTTTGGGAATATGGGCTGGGGAGGGACAGGGGCCACAGAGGGGGCAGGGGATGGGAGTTCTGGATGGGGGCAATCTAAGGCTACAGGGGGGTGGAATTAGGAGAGGGGGATGGCCACCACAGGTATATATCATCCATGTAAATAAGTCTTATAAACCACTCATGGGGGGAGGGAGAAATCTTTGGATTCTAGGCAATATTTTTTACAAATTTACCAGACTGAGTGTGGAATTGGGGTTGAAGAAGAGTTTGGAAGCGTGTTTGGGGGAGGGTGATATGGACTTGCCCATGCTGATCTGTTTTAATTTGCAACAACATCTGGATAAAGACAGTTTTAATTGGTGTGAACTTTGCAGTGTATGCGAGTATTAAAACTGTGAGCAGATTCCATGTGAAAAATTGGTGTGAACAGTGTTACAAACTCAGGTGTGAATAGTGACACAAATCAGACTAGTGTGAACAGTGCTTCAAACCGGGTGTGAACAGTGTTACAAACTCGGTGTGAATAGTGACACAAGTCAGACTAGTGTGAACAGTTGCTTCAAACCAAGTGTGAACAGTGGCAGATCTCTAGTGTGAACAGTGACACAAATAAGAATAGTGTGAATAATGACTCAAACCGGGTGTGAACAGTGACCCAATCCAGTGGTGTGTACAGTGATGGGATTTGAAAGTGTGAACAAGGCACGAAGAATCTGAACTGTTGCTGACTGAGGATGGTGGTGATGGTGGAGTCGAGATCGTACACGTGATCTGAAACTGAAAAATGCAAACTGGGCATTGGGTGTTCACTATGTGGAAGCTAGTTTCATTCATGGATGTAGTTGATGCTTATTATTATTTTCAACCCAGCCTATAAGACCTGTTGAATGAGGAAAAATGTGATTGAGGAAATTCAGATTCAAGTGACATGTTTGTTAAAACGTGTTTGGTAAAATGTATAATTATTGTTGTGTGAACAATAGATTGTATATCCGAAGTTTTATGACAGTATTTGGTTGTAAGTTATGAGTATTCTGATTGTTTATTTTATGCTTTGAGGATGAGACTCGTAGTAACATTGCAGACGACGAGAGGTGAGAAAGTGATTGGTTGATAATCAACCTGTATAAGGGCATTTTATATTATAAGTTGTGGTGATATAATTGGTTGATAATTGACCAATGAAAAAAGTTGTTGATATTTTGGGTGTGAACCTTGAAACGGAATGATTGTTCTATAGTTTTTTGTGAAAGAAAACAGTTGTTAAAGTTTTTGAAGTTTAATAGTTTTAAGTGTATCTTCACCTGTCTAGATATACGCTGTAAATTAGCTTTAATTTCATTCTCTACCTCCTGTTTTTGGCTGAATCAAAATATAACTATTCTACACCCACTCCAATATGCAAACTGCTTTACTAATACATAGAAATGAGCATATTTACAACTTCAGGAATGTTTCTGTATAAAATATGTATACAGTACATATTACTGTAATACAGTAGCTGTGTAACTGATTCGTGTGGAAGGCAGTAGGCCAAGAAATATTTGATGGCAGAGGGTGGCACTATGTTAGATATCTGAGTGGGTTGCATTGCAGTTATTTTTGAAAATCGTTTGAGGTCAGTTTGCATTTTGTGTGTGCAAAACAGTTGAATTTACATGGGTGCCTGTGGGAATAAGTTGAACTCGGTTGAGAGAAATAGAATTTTTTTACCCATAAAAGAGGCTTGGTGAACAATAGGTTTGATATGAGTAATTGTGCGATTTACAATTTTTTATATTTGAACAAGAATCAAAGTAGTGTGTTGTGTAACTGTATCATTTTGAACTAGTACGTTGTCTGTACATAAAAACTCCAGCTTTAAGAATGTGTGCGTTGTGTTATTTTTTCTTTTGTGTTTGGTGAACCGGAGGATGAAAATGCTTTGGGTGGTGGAACGAAACAGAGGAAGAAGCAAAACCATGACGTGTGTTTGCTTTGCAGATTTTGATTGTTCGAGTGAGACTGCCCACTCGTTTCCAAATGGAGGGCGCGAGAAGGAGGGGGGGGGGGGTCTTTGAAAGAAGTAAGTTTGTTATAGTTAATAGTGGTAGAACCCCCAAATGCATTACGCCTTTCGAGTTCTTTGAATAGAAGATAAGTGCTGTAAGGTTTGCCATTGAGCGAAGTGCGTCTGTGGCGATATATGATTAAATTTTGGATGTTTTATTCAGCTGAAATGAATAAGACGATTAGAAAGTGAGCGGAAGTGAGAGCATTTGAACATCTTGTGTTTCTATTGGAAAAGATGAGATGGAGGCAGTCGTTGTCGGTTCTCGTTACAAGTGAATGTAGAAACTTTTGATGTGAATTGTGGAGAAGCCGTCTATTGAATTGCGTCAAATAAACACAGTAGGGTGCTAGATTGGTGACCTAGAAAGTCGACACAATGTAAAAGTAGCGAGATGTTAGAAGTGAGTAGGGACGACTGTTGAATTTCAGCTTGAACCATCTTCCTTTTTAGGTCAACTTCTCCCGTGCCTAGCTAAATAATTGTTAAAGGTAAGGATTTGTACTAAACAAAGTATTAACGTGTTTTTTGAGCAAATATTATACTATAACAAATTTACCGATAAAGAATTGCGAATTGTACAAAATGAGAAAGGAAACGTGTTAAGTCCGTATCAAGAATAAACGTGATTTATTGTTTTAACTGGTTGTTATTGTTGTAGATGATCTGTATTCCTACACATTGCAAAATCTGGGTATTGACGATGCACTAAATGGGGACATTGCTCGGCCTGTTAAAGGTTTATTCAATCAAAAAGTCGGTGTTCACATCCAATATTTGAAAAATATAAAACATACAGAAAAGTAAATAAAAAGAAACTTAGAAAGCATTTTAATTTTTTCAAATACTTAAAAACACGTTGTCACGATAAAAATGGCACAAATTAAATTGACGTCTTGTAAATAAAGACATTTTAGCTATGGGCATTATTCTTAATTTAACATACAATACATGTAAGTTGTACATGAAAGCATGGCTATGGCACTGCACACTTGACCACAACACTGTGAAATTATAAAAGTTAGCAATTTATGTCGATTACTTCTCCCTTAACCAAAGTTTTTCACTGAACACGCACACCCCTCAGGCCCGTAGCCAGCAAATTCAAAAGGGGGGGTTCTTCTTCTGAAAAAGTGGACCTTTTACAATGAAACTTATGTGTACATAGATACATGTAAAATTTTACCCAAAATGGACCTTTTCCTGACGAACCCCCTGAACCCCCCCCCCCCACGGCTACGGACCTGCCCCTAAAAAGTGTACAAATTAAATAACATTCATAAAGCTATACTCGGAAGATTTTTTTCTGCAATAAATAAAACAATTATCATAAGCACCTTATTGGGCAACATTTAGAAATTGGATCAAGGGCTGGGTGTTTTACTCAGATGGCAAGAGCAATATTAATATTTTCACGGCAGACTTGAAAAGCGTGATCTATACTGGGCCACTTAAGAAAAAGGCTTACGTCAGATTATCGTCGGTGACGCAGACATTTTATGTAATATTTGCATAACTGTTGCATACGAGTAAAACTTTCTTCCCACCTAGTACCTATAAAATCTTTTCATGCTATGACCAGATTGTCTCATTCGCAAATCATGACAAGACCAATAAGAAAATAAGTATCACAGTAATTGACACAACGCTGAAAGTATGTCCACGGCTAGTCCCACTTGACGAAGTAGGACCGCAAGGTGGGGCGCCGCTAGAGGGGGTAGTTGTCCCGCTAGGTGTAGTTGGCATCGGCAGGTTCCCAGACGCCGTCCCGTAGAAGGTGATGTTGTAATCGTACAGAATTCCTGTAAAAAATAAGTACATTATAAGGTACCTAGTTAAAAACACCGCTTTCATTAGCTCACTGTTAAACTTTTTTTCTAAATTTAAAAGTCATTTGATATTGTAATAACAGGTTGAATGGAGAAATTGATAGATTTCCTCACCAGTGTGGTTGGCATCTCCGGTGGTGCTTTCAAACTTTAATGTCCAGTTTCCCTCCGGACGTTCTCCCCAGAACTGGACACTGGTCACGGTAACCTAGCAACGACAAACATAGTATCACCGTCTAAAATGACAAGGGTATGGATTGCCAAACGTGTAAAACAAGACATTTTGTACATTTCCAAATAAGTTTCCTACCATTTAATAAATCAATTGAAGTGGACCAGTAAATTCAGTTCCTGTTGACGGCCAAAAGGATAAGATCCATTTAAAATTAAATCTAAAAAGAGAAGGAGGAAATTGTAACTCGTGCATACCCCTTGTTAAGCTGATAAACGGTGAAATCTATAGATAACCCGTTATCAAAACGCTCATTTGAAACAAAGCTTCAGCTTTGTGAATAATACCAGTCTTGCTCTAGACGGAAAAACGAGAAGCACTTAACTGAGTATATAGCGTTTGACATATGGCTACTCGTTTAACTTCTTAATAGACTGATGAACCCTTAGTCCAACGTTTTAAAGACTGCTTCTGGATTATCTAAAATTAGCGATACCAAGATCTTTGGGAGCTGGATAAAGGGAGAACCAGATAAAAATCACGACGGACGGTCATGATTTACCTCCAAGTAACTCGACCAATTATCATTCGGCCTCCCTGGAATGAGGAGAGATTCAGTTCCCGATGGGGATTGCAGAGTGACCTTGAGTAACCCTCGTGACTCGAACCTGGCCAACATGTACACCCTCACGTGCTCGAGATTTCGGATTTGGCATCCGTTTACTGATGGCGTCACCGTGCGCGGAAGAGTTCTACAAACAAAACGCCATGATAAAAGAGGGTTCATGCCACATTACCCCCCCCCCCACCACCTTTCTGGAGCACTTGTTTTTACGTAAAATATTTAGTCACTGAAAATATTTTTATAAACTAGTTGAAATAATAGAAATAGTAGAAATAAAAGAAATAGTAGTTACTTTTTACAAGATAATGGTACATTGTCATGGATGTGATTAGACTCCTGTTGACAAAGTATTTGTGAGGTTTTTATAGAGCGCATTCCCATAGATTTTAGATCGATCTATCCCCGTGGGGAGTCTCACTAGATTACTGTTAGATAATCCGACTTAAATGTCCGTCCCGCCTACTACAAGCTGTAAGGGGGTAATTAACTTTCGTGCCCGCTCGGCTGACAGCTATTAAGCGTGAAACCCCAGGGAGTTAGGTCGATCTAGTTGGATCGATCTCATCTCTGGGAATGGGGTCTTACACAATGATTTGAGTGTAAAAACATTTCAGGAGCAAAGCAGCTTGCACTGCATTAAAATGGAAATTCATTACTGTACAGAAAATAATTTCATTCAAAAAATGGCAGTAGGGGTAAACTTGCTTGGCGTTCAGTTACATACTCGTTTATTGAGGTGTTATCTCTGACGTCACAGGTCTGGACT
Source organism: Lingula anatina (assembly GCF_001039355.2). Next base: position 546,741 of record NW_019775525.1, read on the forward strand.
GGCGGGACTGTTGACCAGTTTACTGCTGACTTCACTAGGGCCTCGGCATTTAACAGACCAAATCCAAACGATGAACTCACTGCAAAGAATGCTTTCAATATGTGATGCTACCTTCAAATATGTGAAGTAATAATTTAATAGTAGGTAATGGTGTGGAGAATTCTTAGTCTGTAAGAGAAACTACTCAATCAGCGTGCAATTTTTTTCACCATTTTATTTCGTTTCCAAACCTAGTGGGATTTAGTCGTCGCCTTTGGTTTGGTTCCCCGGCACGAAGTAAAATTTTCGTTTGCATTTTCACAAATTTAAGAAAAAATCATTCTGCATCTTATAATAATATTGAAAGAGAACCAGACCTTTGTAACGAGTGTTCATAAGGCTCTGTCTTTAAACAAACTTGTTCTGTTAAGCCTTATTCAAAAAATGCTTTTTGAAATTTAATTGTGACGTCATTTCACCTGTGAAGCCAACTGCATTAGTAATCCACTTTACCCTGGGATCTGGCGGATTGCTGACGAAACCACGAGTGGACGTTCTGGCGATGAGGTGCTGTACGTCACGCCATGTGAGGTTGGGGCTAAAACATGACGTCACATTCGCTTAATCATTCATCACATAAGCAAAGAAACTACGATTTTTACGCACCCAGGATAGAGCCCGCAGCTTGTTTAATGCTGACGAGGTACCTATATTGAATTCGTAAAGTTAAAAATAATTTGATAAAAAAAATTCAAACAATTTGCAAGGTGGTACCGATACCTGTATGTGTTTCGTGCGTGTTATGTGCGGTACACGTTTCTGTTTCGAATTTACAGGTAATAGCCCAACATATAAGCAGTGAAACACTGGATATCGCTATCCTATGGATAACACCATCCTTAAAATTGTTATCCTATAGACAGTTATCTTGAGGATAGCAGCCTTTTAACCACTGGAAAGGAATATTAGAGACAGAAATAAGTATCGTTTGTTTAGTAAACATTACTTAACCCACAGGATAACTGTCCAGAGGAGAACAATTTTATCCAGTGGATAGCGTTATCCAGCGGTATCCAGTGTTGATGAAACTTGGTCCTGGCTATTAAGCTGCTAATCTCAAAAAATGGTTCTGAATTTAAGAATGTACCGAACGATGGGAAAGGGGCCTTTGACTCACTTCGCTTCTAATGCCAGAGCTATAATCCCCGCTGCAATGGGAGCCGCGGCAGAAGACTCCGCGAAATCTGTGGTACAGACTTCAGCGCCGTTTCCAGGCGAGTACTGAAAACAAAAGGCAATCATTTATGAAAGACTTATATATATGACACATTCGTAACTATTGGGGTTATCTTCCTGATTGCGCCTCCACGTCAGTACAGAACGCAGAGTCGATAAACGTTACTTTGAATTAACCTTATCTTAACTATAGTGAGGCCCGTAGCCAGGGGCCGCCCCTTTTGCTGGGAAAAGGTCCACTCTGGGTAAAATTTGATCTAGGTACATGAAGTTTTTATGGGAAAGGAAAACCCCCTTTGAAATTGCTGGCTACGGGCCTGTATAATACCAACTTTTTCCTCTCCCCCTCCCCCTTCGCTCCCCCTCTCTCTCTCTCTCTCTCTCTCTCTCTCTCCTCAGCTTTCAACATTTTTCTCCTTACTATATTTCCGCGCTGACTGGAATCGTCTGTACTTTTACCAATCACGGTGGCCATCATGGCGCTGCACTTCTCCCCGGTCTTGAGCATGCGCCCTTCCTCCGTCATGCCACTGATGCCGATGGTGTTCACAGCATTTGTAAATTTGTCATACGCGCAGCTGTCACGCTCACCTTCGCCACCATTGCCAGCTGCAAATACATAGATGGCGCCCTTACCTCCACGACCCTGAAGATACAAGAGGTTCCAAAACATATAACACAAGTTGTTTCAGAAATTGAAATCTATCGTTAAGCAGCTATAGTGGACGTCCCAGACATATAAGCACCTTGGGCTGAAAGCAATTTAGCGAGGGACCCCGTGAAAATGGACCTATCCTGTTAGATCGATCTACGGATGGGAACCCAGTCTTACACAGTTAAAAGAAGTTTAGAAAAATAGGTGACAAACTGTCAGTCATTTGACGACATTTCTCCTCGCCACGGGATACAGAAAATCACTCTCAAGCACGACTGACCTGTGTCATGCCTTTCTGCAAGGCCGCCTTCTCTAGGGGCTTCATCTCTTCTAAACTAAATCCCAACCGTGGGGTGCCCCAGCTACAGGAGTATATGTCCACCTTGTCCAGACTGGACACAAGAGCCTTGGCCTGAAGCGCGTCCGTCAGCGTTACGCCGTTTGCGAACATGCGAATACCTAAAAGCAGACAAAAGTGTGCAGCCACAAATAAAATGTATTGGGCTTTAATATGAGTGGATCATGGATAGCAGGAAGACCCCCCTCCCGTTGCAAGCATTTAAACAATAGAGTTAATTGTGGGGTATTTTAATGTGCTGATTACATAAAATACGACATATCAGGTTTGGAAGTCTAAGGTCTAGTGATACGCACCAGCTATCTTAGCAGAGGGCGCTACTCCTACACCACAGAAATCATTGGCTGCCGCTGCAATAATCCCGGCTGCTGATGTCCCGTGACTGCAACGATACAGTGATGTTTTATATCCACTTACGGGCAGAGCGGACGGCTCAAAACCCATCGTTATGTCAAAGTTTAATAACTTGCATCTAAGATATTTTAGGAAAATGATGTTTTTAATAAATTCTCAAAAATTCATGACTCTACTTTTTTTAGTTTTGGCACACCGAAAAAATTAAATATTAAGTCGAAAAATACCGTACCTGCCTATGTGACTTCTGACAGGTGTCAGTGTCTGGCAGTTTTGACACCTGTCAATCAAGTGTTTAATTTTGCGATAATGTCAAAACTGTTTGACTTTAATACTTGGAAATTTTCAGGGTTGACAAATAATAAGATATCAAAAATCTGTGCAAAATCCCATTTCAAAAGCTTGTGAACTGTTACCTGTCCCTGGCACTTGGATTCGGATCAGCATCATCATGAGCTACGTCATAACTTGCCGTTGCATCCTGTAAAGGTAACCAAAATAATCACTCAATGTCGCGCTAGCCATAAACGCTACACCTTGAAATGTGAATGTTTATGCATTGATGGAAAATTGGGTTGACATTTTCCGTTATTTTAATCGGTTTTGTATTACTTTTCCTATGGTTATCTTTAGAAACAGTTATTTTTTACCCCTTTCACACACAAGTCAATGAAAAACCTTTTTCACCGAATACATACGTAGTTTGGTTTGATGTCTTTGTTTTCTGTCCACAAGCCGTCGTCAATGGCGGCCACCGTGACGCCACGCCCAACTCGGCATTGATTCCACGCCTGTACTATGCGCATGCTCAATCTTCCAGTGGCGTTCTGTTAAAAAAAGAAAGATAGAAAACACGAGGAAAAAGAAAGGAGCCAAACACATTTGTTTATGCAAAAGAACCTCCCCCCAGTAAAATTTAATTAAAAAATAATGATAATAATAACTACATAAAAATTGACGCCACGATAGCTGTTAAAGACTTTCTGACGATTTCTCTCACATATAAGCCCTATACTGTGTGGTAATTATCTGTACTACCGGTGGCAGTTCACGTACCATGTACCACGCTTGCTCTCCCCATTTTGGGTCGGTTATGGTAGCATTGCGCCAAGTGATGTCTCGAAAAAGTTCACATCCCGCCACCTTTTGCCGCTGCCACCAAAGAATCTATGAAGAGAGGAAAGAGATTGGAACACGGCGTGAGGAGAGATCAAATTTGTGTCTTTGGTTGTAAACTAAAACCACTAGGGTCGGGTGTGTCGCATTCTGGGGTGTTTGGCCATTAGGAAGATCGATTCAGGATTGAAAAATGTCCGAAGACTATGTGTAAATTGAATAACCAACTGACATTTTTTATCAGACTTAAACCAAATATGTACTTCATTTAAATTTGTTTCACGTCTAATTAAAAGAGAAGATTATCTCTGTGTGTGTGTGTGTGTGAGAGAGAGAGAGAGAGAGAGAGAGATAGAGAACTGCACTGTCTGTATATATTTAAAATAGCAACAAATAAACATGACAGGAACATAACTTATTATATTAATATATAAACCGCTTAATAACTTACTTGGGGATCTTTCTGGAGCAAAAGTTCCTTTTGTTGTAAGGAAAAAGTCGTCTCTTTTGTAAGACTTTCAAACGTATAAATGTCGTCAAATATCTAAAAAGAGGTTTTAAAAAAGATAACATTTAAGACATTAAAAAAATCTTTGTTGGTTTAAAAAATCGATGAGATTTAAATTATATAAAATAACTAGTTGTACCAGACATCATACAGATTGAATGTAGATGGACTCTTGGACTTGGCGTATTACGCACCCACATACGCACTCTCACACATGCACACACTTACATGAGAAACCTTCTGAAACCCGTGTTTTTCCGCCAGTTCTCGGGCTAACGTGACGTCACCACCGGCGATCTGCACTGCCCACGTATTTGTGTAGCGGACACCTGCTCGTGGGCCGTCCCCACCAGAATCTGGTATTTGTGCCGAGCTTGTAAAGATTGACATACAGACGGTAAGCAGTGTGAAAAGAATCATGGAATACTTTCCCTTAATCAAACTTTTTTAGATATAAAAATACCCACGGAAACCATTCACGCCCTACCTGCACTGGTAGGCCGTGATTTTTATTAAAGATAAAGGTTTCTTTTATCCATTATTATTTTTCTTTAAAATGGAGCGTACAACCATTTTAAGTTAAGCATAACCACATACTTAAAATCGGTCTAATGGATAAAAGTCAAAGTGCAGACAACAAACACAAAAAAAAGACCTATGTCTATATTATAGGGTACAAAGAATCGCTGCGGGCGATTTTCAAGAAAACAATAATAATTCAATTAAATGTAGGGCCTATTTGGACTATCAATACTACGATGGTGGATCCAAAGCGCCCCCATCCCAGCACGTAATAATTAAAATACATAGGCCTATAAATAATAAAAAAGCAAAAAGAGACATGTACAGATTAAGTAATTTGCCATTCCTGCCCCGGGTATAAAGTAAAATTGACCTCGTCTGCTGTTTTACGTATGCTTCGATTCGTTTGGCAAAATTATGATTCTCGTCGATGTCACTGACAAGCGACTAATTGTGCCCCCCCCCCCTCCCCCTACTCCACCTTCCCCCTCAATAAACCCCTTAATCCACAAGTGTAGGCTAATGGACCTCTTAAAATAAAAGCTTTATCTAAAATATGCCGATACCCCATCGCATTCACCATATCTTACCTTGATCTGTCTGCTACAAGAAGAAGCACCAAAGTAAAGACTTGAGCTGATAGTGTCATGTTGTTTATAGCGGTTCTGAACATTGACACCAGATGTCACTCTACAATACAAACCAAGATAGTTTTCTAATTAGGTCATACTCTCGTCACCTTGACACAAGAATGTCTGAGAATATTTCTTACTGGAAACATAATATAGCGAAGCATTAAGTAATTCGCGTTCTAAAGCAAGAGTATAAGGGGCATAGAACGACTGGAATGTAATGGAATTCCCCCCTTTCGATCTGTCCTCCCTTCGACTCCACTCTCGATCCCTTTCTCTTTTTCATTTTACACACAAACATATAACACATAACATATAACGCTCTCTCTCTCTCTCTCTCTCTCTCTCTCTCTCTCTCTCTCTCTCGCACACACACACACACACACACACACACACACGGTTACATCGTAGGCTATTCACTGGCAGTCGACATATTTGTACCGGGGTACACGGCGTACACAACGAGCCTTACCTTGTTTCTTAATTGTCTTAGTATAACGTATTAACAAATTACTGCCATTGTGAGAAAGGTTCCAGGAAACCAAGCTCGATAATCGAATATTCAGTCACATTTTCCTGGTTGTGAAATCTGTTGTACTACGCTGTCCGAAATTATGTTCAGGGATGACGTCATAGGTCAAGTGCGTGTCACCGCCCTGATAATATATGAGCATCAGCTGAGGTTGCTAAAAACGAGGCCTTGTAAAATCATTTATTTTTAGCTCAGAGTGAGGTAATCTGTTTACCACATAAAGCAACCTAGGCTCAAATCACATCTGTTTTCTCGCATTTCATCGAGATACATCGGTGAATCGTGTCGTTTTCTTATTCATTGACTGTCGTTTACGGGTCTAGATGAAGCGCTTAGTTCATGCGTGTTTAAATATTGACACTGCCTGACTGCTTGATAAACGAGTAGGTATCTTGGTTTCTGTATTTGTTGTATAATGCATATCATTCATCCCGAAAATTGCTTGGCAACGGATGAGATAAGCCTGATAAGCGGACGACCTGGCAAACTGCAAGTTTAAATAGAATCGGAGGTGTGCGCACTGATTGCGTTGTTTACAAACGTAGTTTGTTACCAAAGCGTAAACGGCGAAAAGCAATTCTCTCTCTCATACATACACACACACTCACACAAAAAGTACTATTTTTAAATATGATCGCTTGTTTCACAGCAATAACAAACACCGGATAGAATTAACATTTATTTACTGATACACGTGTACACCACGGCATCGTAGCCTACTCAGTAGGCCTACTTGTTTTCGTACGAATGCACAAGCAGTTTATTTCAGTTAATAGTTTCAAAATATTGTGTGAAGTGTCCGAGAGAATAGTTTTATTTCATTTTTATTTTTATTTCATTATCTCAAATTCATTTTTCTTCCAAATTGACAGTTGCCCCTAAGAAGTAGGCCCTAACTGTTCAAAAATTTAACTTAACTCAAGGATTATAATGGAGAAGTAGTGGGTTAGGGGATTCCATTTTTAACATCTCCTTTAGAAGATAAAACTATCCTTACTAGAGGATTATAATGAGAAACATATAATATCATCGTGAAAAAATGTATAATCCGTAGAAATAATTAATCTCTGTCAAATAACGGCGTAGAGATTACAATATCAAGACTTTACTTATTCGTGCGACTCATTCAGTGATTCCAGTGAGATTCTTATTTCTGAATACAGAATTTCAAATTATATTAGGCCTACTGTCTGATAGTCAAGCTCATCATCCGAAAATAAATATAAGATAAACGTGTGTTCGTAAACGTTATTGGGGGTTGACAGATAGAAATCAGAGACGATGTCTTGTGGAATGATAAAAAAGGGCGTTCCATCAATCTAAAACAAGAGAAGGTAATTAAGTTAAGGAGGAGGCCTTATTCCAAACACAAATATGTGTAAGCAGTAATGAGAATTCAAAAGAAGTCCCTTTTTTGTTAAACGAATGGGGTTTTATAGAAATAAGTGTGATAAGAGTGTTTCCAACCATGGGTTGCAATCCCTCCCCACGGAAGTAGTTCCTGTCAAATGTCGTCTGTCTTCCTACCTACGTCATCGTGACGTCAGTGGGACTTTAGGAAGGCGTCATGCACTGTCGCAACGGCTTCAACGAACTTCAGGATTAACATTCGTAGTGCAAGAAGATCTGGAAATATTCGAGAACAGCCAGATTGATAGTCTATCTTTATTTTTTCTTTTTGAAATAAACCAGTCCATTAATATTTCCATTCTTTCCAAATACTGAATTTATACGTTCACGGCATTAAATTAATTGAATCGTTAATGTTATAATAGGTATATACATTTAAGAAAAAAATAAATATTTAAGAAATGAATAGAAGTAAAACAACTAATGTGCTGGCCGAAAATTCATTTATTCCCCATTTACTGTTATCAAATATAATTACGTTTTGAATCGAAACAATAATAAGATAAGCTAGAAACATGTACACACATTAAAGAAATAATAATCATTCAATGAATTACGAAAAGTGACATTTAAAGCATAATCAGAGAGCGCAATTATCTCTGTCAAATATGAAATTAATTTCATTGGGGGTAGGGGAAGAAAAGGGGGTGGGATGGGGGGGTGGGGAACCTCGTACGGGACAAGAGATTTAGAAGCAGTCCGATAGTTTTGAACTGGGTAAAAAATCTGGTCTGAAGTGGAATTATGCTCTTTAAATGATTGTGCGTGTTACTGAGAGGAGCTGATGAACCCCAAATTAAATTACAACAATTAATTTGTTTTTGAAAATAGGCGAAATTGATGCTGCTATCGAAACAAACAAAAGATATTCCAGTGTCTCTCTACGGTCTGTATAATAAGAATATATATATATTTGATCCATTTAATGCGACGTGGAGAACGCAAAACCAGCAAGACATGCACCTTATTTTTAATTTTTATAATTTTCATTAAATTTCTTATCAGTATTTTATGTTCTACACGTTTATGTATGACTGATCTTTTTACCACAATCATGTCAAAATTTAACCTTTAGGTAATGATTTTCTGATACAATATTATTATTATTATTATTATTATTATTATTATTGTCAGAAAAGTCACAGATTACTGAGCTTTTTGCTTCTTTACCCTGTATTTAATAGTGTTCAATAAAGTCACTCCAAGCTTCCAAACACCTGGAATTTTCCTTAGAACGTAGTCCTAAGCCAGCACCTACCGTTATCATACACGGTGTTACAAACCATTTTAATATGGAAGGAGTAATAGGGAAAGGAAACGTCCCAAGAACTTGAGGTATACCAATTCCCGGTAGACATGCATGAACAGAACTCGTTTTGCTGCATGTAGGTCAAATTTAATTCATACGGGAACTTCTTCTGGTAAGAACAGCTGATTGAGGCCCACAAACCTCTTGAACATTGCACTTGATAGTACAGGTCCTGAGAGAAAGTGGCTAAAAGAAATTCGTATTTTTCACCGTTTGCACTATAGGTTAGGAGCCGACAAGCGCAGTCTTTGGGAGGCAGTGAAGTCGTCGTTGTCGACGTCGTTGTTGTTGTTGTTGATGTTGATGATGATGGCAACTGCGTTGGTGTTGTTGATGTTTTTGGTTGTGCAAAGGTTGTTTTCAGTTTTGACCCTGCTGGTTTTGTGGTACCTATGCTGGGAACAACCCCCTCTAACTGAACCGCACACCCTCCCTGTTTGCGATCTACGGGACAATACAGCCCCAAAGATGCCCCGCTTTGGAATTTAATATCAAGCCTCGAAGTTCCCTGATAGGCAGCTTTATACGAACACTTGCAGCCGTTTTGCGGTAAAGATTCAGGGTTGATGCTCAGGAAAGTGCAGAAGCGTGCTAACACATGTTTCACGCCGGGTTCTGTGCAGGAGATTAGGTAGGTTAAGCCGGAGAAGGAAATTTTAAATTGGCCCCAGTCTCCGGAATCAACTGAGTAGCACTGACAATTGCTCTCTGGCTTTACTGTGGGTGTTGTTGAACTGACTGTAGTCTTTGAGGTTGAAATTGGGGTCGGGGTTGACTCAGTTGGGGTGGTGACAGTTGTGGGTTTGGTGGTCGGTAGAGGAGTGGTGGTAAGCCTGAATATTGGTCTTGCAAAGCACCCACCAGATGCCCCTGACCCAAGAGGACACGTCATCGCAAACACGTCCTTTGTGGGGAAATGAGGGAAGTGTATTGTCCACGTTGTAGCTGTGGGGAGTTTATTGGTAACGTTGCACGCACAGTTGGTGGGGTTTTGCGGAAACCCTACCAGCGTCGAAATGACATAAGTGCACAAGGTGAAGGGGGGACTCAAGGCCCGAGGGCAGGTAACCGCCAGAGATTTCTGGTTCACCATAATTTTGAATTTGTTGGAGCCCAGAGACGCCGTGTTGGAGAGGAAACATTTACAGACAGAGGATGACGTAGCTTTGGAAGAGGTTGTGGTTGGAGGGGAAGGGGTGGTGGTAGTTTTCACTGTGGTAGTGATGGGTGGAGCAGTGGTCGGGCCGTGTGTCATTCTGACAAAACAGTTGCCTCGTTGACAAACTACATCCACGATTTCTGCCAGGTTTGTAAAGACCAACTCCCACGAGCCCGCGAACATGTCACGGCGACACACACACGTGCTTTCATTTTCAGCTTTCCAAACAGGGATAAAAGACGTCAGGGAGGGGCATACGAGGTAAGAGGAGGGTCCCCAGTGTTTCACACAAGTGACATCATAGCTTAAACCTTCAGAGTAAATTTGGAAGCGGTCGGGATTGTCAGCGCTCAGGGCACACTTACATCCGGGCATTCCCGTGGTGGTAGTTATGGTGGACGCGGTCGAGGTGGGTGCAGCAGCACTGGGAGTCGGGAGAGACCCAATAGGTGCCTCTTTGGCAAAGCATCCTCCGTTCGACCGCCCAACAGGACAGAGAACCTGTAGCCGGAATTCTACGTCTGGGTAGGTGACAAGCCACGTGCCCGTGTCCGTGTTTAAATCTACGGAGGAACAGTTACAAGCCTGATTCCCCGGTGGCCATCCTTTGAGTGGCGAAGAAATAAATGTACACGTGCTATATTGAGTGGTAGTAAGGTCTGTAGGGCAGCTCACTTCTAGTCCAACACTGCCAGAAACAAGCCTAAACTTATACGACTGTATTGTGTCCAAGAACGAACAACGGCAAGAAGATAACGTTTTCTTGGTGGTGGACTCAGGTTGCCTTGTGCTCGTGACGGTTGGCGCCATTGTGGTCGAAGGGGCCGGGGTGGGACGATGGACATCTGTGGGTCTGGCCCGTGATGGCGGATATGGAGTGGGGACAAACCCACTGACAACACCTTGGTTGCACGTGTTGTTATTTGTGGTGCTGAGTTTCACTGGGAAACCATCCTTGGTACCATAGATGTTTACGGTTAAGTCAAACAGCGTCCCTTGAAGTAGCAAAATAAAAACAGTCAGCAGTGAGTCGTTTATGTTTTGTATCCAAGTACATTATGAACACATGCTCACATTAAAACACTTTCAATTTGACCATGGTACTATTAGGCCTCGTTAAAATCACAGTAGGTACATGTACTCAAAGTAAACCTTTATCTTCTTTTGTCTCTACATCTCTCTCTCTCTCTCTCTCACACACACACACACACACACACACACACACGCACACACACACACACGAACAGACACATAACACACACCTGTGTGATTTTGGTCAGGATAGATGCTGCCAATATGGACTTTCCAATCTCCTGTGCCCTGCTCGCCCCAGAACTGAACACTGGACACGTTCAACTCAAGGTACCTAAACATAGAGTCACATGGATAAAACGAGGGCCTGAAACTGACCTCCACATTTTTGTGGTTTGCAATGGATTGGTTAAATATGTTGAAATCTGACAGCAAGCACTTTTCCTTTATTTTCTTCGAAGGTGCCGCGATTTTAGTTTCAGTATATTGGAGATTGGCAATCTAATCTTGAATGGCGTTATAGAATAAAAATGATCTAGAACTGATTAATTATTGGTAGTTTTTAATTTTAGACAATAACGATATAGCAAAATAATAAAATCGTCTTATTATTACAGGAGGATCTATATACCCTTATGTCTGCACCATAGTGCTTTACTTTGTCAGGCAATAATTGTAAATTGTATTTAGCCATTGCATGTATTGTAAAAGACACATAAGAAAGAAATTGTCTAACCATCTTGGGTTTAGAAAGATAAAGAAATAAAGATAAATAAAAATATAAAATAATACCGGGAACAATGAAAAGAAAAGTTTAGAGTAGCAGGGTCCTCACCTGGACCAGAGGTCATTTTTGCGTCCGGGAATCATGAGTGACCGCGTTCCAACCGGAGACTCCAGTTCCATCTTCACATACCCGCGTCCGGCAAAGTACACGAAGACGAACACTTCCACGTGCTCTACGAACTTAATATCACAGCTCTTGAAGTCGACAGTAGTTGTGCCTGGCAGTTTTCTGAAAGATTGTGTTCGTTTTTGTTAAGAAAATTACAATTTCAGAAAAAAAAGAAAAAGCCGGCATTACAGTCTGAGCTTCAGGATAAAACAGATCGCCTGGAAACTTTCTCATATGCATGTCTCAAATTATTCTATTTTTAAGACAAATAATAATACATGGTAATGTCGAGAGTTTAAGTATATCACGGGTGCGCCACGTGAGGTTGTTATTACTGCTAAGTCGTACTTTTTTTTTTTTTTTTTTTTTTTTTGAAAATCGTATCCTGTTTTTATTGGGTAGTGAAAATGGTCATGCAACACATAGATTTGGGTCATATTTGCGTCCAATTTCTTTTGCACGTTATTTGCATGCAAAATGCCGAAGAACAAAATGATAACCGGTTTCGCATGAAAAACGGACAAATACTAGTACTGTGACAGATGCATAGTGAAATATTTGTATACGCCTGATTTACCTTTATTTGTTTCATTTTTGTATGTACATGTAGATAGCCACCCATTGTTTTTGCTCCGCCCTTTAACGGACATAGAACAAAAGCCGTCGACTCGTTACATTTCCATTCCACATTTACTTCATGCTTAAATAAAGGAAATATTTCAGCGGATACATACCCGTTGATACCCGTCATCTGTTTGCTGCACTTTGTCTGCTCGGGGACATTTTGCCACCGCTCAGCAAAATCCACCATCTTTGCAGCGTCCAGCAACCCAAAGCCAAAGGTGGAACTGACTGAAGCATGAGCAACAAAATGTTACTGTGTCAGCATGGTGACTAAAAAACTTTCTCTCTCTCTCTCTCTCTCTCTCTCTCTCGATTAATTACTGGGCATATATTATTAACAATAAGCTGTATTTAGTCAACTTAGTCATCTTAGTCTTAATTACGGGGTTACATGTCAAACAAAACAGCAACAATGTTCAAGAACTACGATTTGATTGTATATATTTAGACCTGTTGTGTCAATGAGACGAGTGGCTATTATGTTAACAAGAAAAAATGGTAAAGGAGGCTGATTTTTATGTCAAATGCACTCATAGATTACTAAACCATGCATATACTGTATGTGAAAGTACTATGACATACTATGAAGGAGACTTCTTCTTCTGTACGCTCAACTAGGACACACAGTTTGGAAAATGGCACTGTCTTTATTCCTAAAATTTGAAACTACTACCGCAATGTAGGCTAAACATTAACGTCGCTCACCATGGAAACCAGCACCATTTACAAACCACCCGGAGTCAGGGTCGTATCTTGCAAAGTCGGATCTGGCGCTTCTTGTAATCAGGTGCATGACGTCACGTGATGTTAAAGATGGGCTGATAGAAGAACAAGATTGAATGCTTGTTAAATATACGTGCACTTGTTTGTGTGTCGAGATCATTGAGTTTTATTTCATTTTGTGCAAATCCAATATCACTGTAGATAATTCAAGTTTCGCTCATAAAGCCAAACGTCGTAAAAATCACTGACCTTTATTTTCAGATATGTTATAAAACAATTTGATTCGCTTCATCAATTTTAAGACGCGCATCTGTTTCCATTTGCCATTACATACTACAACAAACACTACCATTACTACCCTCCTACAGTAACAATGCAATAATACAAGGCATTAAAAATGTGACACTCTTGAAAATATCTATTGCAATCATTGTCTATCATTTCCATGTATCTTAAAAGAACAAAATTCAAGGAAACGTTACTTACTTTGCCTCCAAGGCCAAGGCTATTACTGCAGCGACCATGGGAGCTGCAGCAGACGATTCTCCGAAGTCGTCTGCACACGTCCACTGTCCGTACCCAGTGGTGAACTGGAGATAAAAATTTACATTGACGATTGCGGAAAAACAACCAAAAATAAAGGTGTTATCTATTTATTTATTTATTTACTTATTTATTTATTTATTATTTGTGTCGCCTGGGAACCACATTACTTCCTCTTACAATTCCTTTTGAATCTTACAACGAATAGCGACTCCAGAAGAAGCTTATTCAGGCGTTTCGTAAATGCATGATGTATGATGATGATGATTGCTTCTCCACGTGTGTATGAGCTACCATAGCGACCTAAATACAGAAAAACAAGACACGAAAAAAGCACGTGAGGCTTTCATCCAATTAAAATCCAGGTCACTGAAGATACTTACTATCTTATCATACCATCTGTTCGGTTCCATGCTGCTTTTGCTGTATGCCGTCGCCATCATGGCGCTGCACTTCTCACCTGTTGGCAACTTGCGCCCTCTATGAGTGAGTCCGCCAACTGGAATGGTGTAGATACTGTTTGCAAACCCGTCATACGCGCAGCTATCGTCATTGGTACCACCATTACCTGATGCAAATACGTAAATGGACCCCTTTCCACCGCGGCCCTAACAAATACAGTGATTTTTATTTGAAAGATTCACCGAAACCGTTAAAATACATGATAATAATTATATGAATTTTTAACAGTGGCTTTCTATCGTATATTGTTTAGAAATGTTATCTAAAATTATTTCATGCTTAATTTTATAGCTAATAAAAAAAGAAATATTTTATTTGATAAAAGCAAAACCACACGTTATATAATAATTTTTGCTACTACTTAAAATAGGGTATACAACAGTTTCTTGTAGATGTGGTACATATACTAGTAGTAGTACATGTATACACACTTTGCGGATTTTCATGTACCAGGCAGAATCGATATGACACAGAGCAATTGCGCTCCTTAACACCGCCAAACCCCGCAGATACCAAAATCACCTCCCTTCCCTTAATGCTGATACTGGACGGACTGATGGGTGCGATCTCACGTGGGACCCACACTAACCTCTGTTGCTCCCTTTTTCATGGCACCCTTGGACAGCTCACCAATGGCTTTCAGATCGAACCCTGTCCGCGCCATGCCCCAGCTGCAGGAGTACACGTCCACAGTCTCCATGTTGTACGTCAGCGCGCGTGCTTCCAGAGCGTCTGTGATGCGTTTATTGCCAAAGATACGGATACCTATAACGAAAAGAACGAAAAGCGTGCCAACCAGATATAACCACTACCGTTTCAAAATGCTACTGGTTTATATATTTTGTGTAGTGGTCTGCCATACTCTTTTATTCCACCCCACTCCATTTCAAGTTTTCACATTCAACTCTGATATGCCATTTTTTATCCTTACATTCAATCCTATCTTAACAATTCAATTTGTTTCAATCCGTTATGATATGAAATACTATAGGTCTATCTACCAAATACCCCCAGTATGTATTTTGTCACTATACTCTTTTGTAGAACTATATAAACTTGCGTTAGATGTGTGAAAACTGGGATAATGCCGTACCTGCTACGTTTGCGTCAAAGGCAATCCCTACTCCACAGAAGTCGTTGGCTTCAGCCCCTATTATTCCAGCGGCGGAGGTACCATGGCTACAAAAAAAGATAATAGATAACATACACAACTTGGCTCGACCCTTTTCTACCAAAGAACTATGAAGCCTGAAAGCAGACGTACGTTAAAAAAAAAACTCCCGTTAAAATGTAGTGCAGTGCCACAGAGTAAATGAACTGAACTCAAATAGCCTGTTCTGTACCGGGTAATGCCAGCTAAACAATAATTACAACTGTCTTAAACCATATTATGTGTTCCAAATGTGAAATTATGCTGTCTTCTCACTAGTGCCTAATTCTTTCGACAGTTACGATGGTAGATAGTAGTGGTAACAAAAGGGCCCTTTCATATGGCGATTTTAGTTTTAAAAAATTGTCAACCAAGCCTTTTCTTTCAATTCATGACTGGAGACTAGTCTATTGCAAAATGGTGATCAATAACTAATAGACGAGTGCAGATGAGATAGTGTGTTGTTGTCATGGTAACCTACCTGTCGCTTGCAATGCCCGGCATGGGGGTTTTCCTGTCCACCTGCATGTCGTAACTGTTAAACAAATCCTAAACCAAAAGATAAGCATAAATATTTAGATTTTAAAAGAACATTTTCATTCTGTGGGTTATCTGAGTACGCTTAGCCTTTTCACTTCTGTCTTACCATCTTCTCTATTTTTCCTTAATCTTCAGAGGTCATGCAATCATATAAGTGAGCTGTTTTCAAACAGTGTTAACCATAAATTTTGTTTAAAGAGTGTCCTAAAGCAACATCGTTTATATTCTGGAAAAAGGTGTTCAGTTTCATTACTGTTTATGTGGTGTTTGAAAATTGGAGAAAACTCACGAAATTTCTCGCGAGATCGTAATTAGTATAATCAATCCCGTCATCCACCACGGCGACGTTGACCCCTTGACCTGTGCGGCAACGTTCCCATGCCTCCACGATATTCATACCGAGCACCGTGTTGTTCTGAATAAATGATAGAAAATAAGGGATAAATAATGAATATTATTTAATCCAACTATACGTAGCGTTCGTTATAAAAGTGAGAGTTTACATTTATACATTTTCCACTCGAATAAAATAAGATTTAAAGAAATTATTTTAACAGCGTGTGGGCGTTTGTGTGCGAGAGAGAGACGGGGGGAGGGGGGGGGGCACTTACAAGGTACCACTCCTGATCGCGCCATCTATCGTCATGTACACCCAAAGTTCCTCCAGGAGTCTGTCCAAACAAGGAACGCTTCACCACTTTCTGCTGTTTCAACCATTTTACCTGGCCCAGAATGATAACGGATATATTTTTTAAAGTGAAACATTTTTTTATTTCATGAAAAATGCATCCACTGTTTTAGGTAATTTCTTTTGATTACATTGTACCAGAGTGCTTTTTTTAAATACCCGCTTTTAATTAGAAATATACAAGTGCTAGCTGGGTACTTCATTATAAAAGATTTTGACATATGGTGCCACATTTTCTTTATGATTATACTCTGCGCGTTAGTGGTTATACAGTCTGTATGCACTACCAAACTTAAAACATTTACTAATGGCGCCGCAATGTAACTTATAACGATAATAAATACAGTACAAACCACACCTCCGGATCGGAGCTAAGAGTTCCATGCTTCTCTTCACTGGAATACCGATCAAAGTCCGGGACGTCCTTGTGTTCAAACATGTAGTAATCATCATATATCTGGAACAGTAGAATAAAATGATACTTCTAGCTTAGAAACAAATTTTAAAATTTTAATCCCTCAGCTTCTTTATTAAAGATTAAATATTATTATTATATTATATGCTGTCATCCATTATCTTATTTAGTTCTAATAAGTTATTGTTAGTTTTATTTTAGTATTTTCCATGAACTGTTCTTTTTTTTCTTTTGTGGTATAATAGATAGATTAAAAAAATAATTGAATAAAAGTGAAAACAAGTAAAATGAATTTGATGGAACAGTCTCCTGCCTGTACTTCTTTGAAATGAGTGCCCATTACGTTTATTCTGTTATGACTAACTTTAAAAGTCTTTTTATTTGCTCCTACTGTAATGTCTAGCTAATTAATGTTAACTATAGTCGGTGGTATACCTTTGCTATGTGCTCAAACCCATGCTTTAGTGCCAGTCGCCTTGCTACATCCTCGCCGCCTGCAATTTCCACGGCCCAAACATTTGTATAGCCATCTTCCGTGTCGCCATCTATGTTTTGTACAGACTCATCTAAAGTTCCAGAGGACGTGGTCACGGTGACGAGGCACCTAAACGACAACAATGCAACAACAACAATAACAACAAAATCAATAACAATAATAACAATAACACCACCAACAACTATAACAACAATGATGATGATAATAATATTAATAACAATACACCCTTAGACATTAATTTTCAAAGGCTAAGTAAACCTTTAATTATAAGAACTTCTGGCTCCTTTCAATTTAAACAATACGAAATCTTTACATCGTTTCAACGCGGTTCTAGCAATACATAATAAACAACAGCACTGACTTACAAAGGATAACAGGCCCGTAGTCAGCAACTTCAAAAGGGGGGGTTCTTTTTCTGAAATAGTGGACCTTTTTCCATAAAAGATTCATGAACCTACATCAAATTTTACCTAGAGTGGACCTTTTCTCACCAAAAGGGGCGGTTCTTTCGAACCCCCCGAACCTCCCCCCCC
>NW_019775525.1:574013-619234 GCF_001039355.2 Lingula anatina
TCTGCCAAAATTCCAGGGGGTGTCAAGTGACCCCATTGATCCCCCCCCCCCCCGGAGGCCCATGTCTGTTAAAGCTTGATTACATGGAGTTATTGGGGAAGTCCACCATGAGAAGGTGGACTTGTGTCTGAAATAACCAACCTGTTTCTTAATTATGTGATGGACCGTTTAAAGGGATAATAACTCTTCGTATGACATATTCGTATATTTCACAATAAAAACATTGTGAACAACTCATAGAAATATGATATATTCTGTTTTACCACAAAAACGGCAGTTATAGCTATTATTCTGATATCTGAGCTTGTCTTTAGACCACGTGACCTCCAGTGGTGGCTATACTCTGTTATAATCTCTTAAGAGATTATAACAAAAAAAAAACAAGCTTTTTAGAAAAAAAAACAGGGACTAACTTTGAATGTAAAAATGGATTCATTAACCATTGGTAAGTATGGGAAAATTGTTGTTTACTCCAGGAAAATTAATTTTTTGGCCAAAACAAAGAGTTATTATCCCTTTAATTGATTAAGACTAGATATTAGATAAAGATAAAGACATTGTTATCGTCCATTAAGTATTATACAGACAATCTTTCCCTCATTTCCAGATGAAGACTCTGATCGTCCTTGCTCTTTGTGTCGTCGCGGCGTTCGCGGTGCCACCACCGCACGCCCAGGGTAAACCCATGAAGGTGAAACAAGTCCCCGGAAAGCACGTGAGTAATCACCATCGAGACGTTACTGCCCTCTTTCGGGAGTCCGCTTTACTAAGCCATTGGTTACGCGCTTACAAAGGAAATTTAACTGCGTAAATGACCTTATTACAGATAAGTTTAGATATGGCAATAATGTAAACAAAATACCACTTGAGATTTAGCTGACATCTTACGACAGGCATAAATACTACAAATAAACATTCACCCTGGTCCAGTGATTTATTGCCTTTGCCAAAACAATCTATCACCTTTTTAAGCAGGCAAACTAAGGCTCTACATTCAATGTCTTTTCTATTTCTTTAAATGATAAAGGAACACATGCAAGTGCATAATCAAATAAATATTTTTTTCTCGATAGCATTTCAATGTTCACGCTCATGAGAAGGGCATCTTGGTCCAGGAGAAGGTCAACGTTGACCAGGGCAGGAAACTGATCAGTTACTATGTCCCTCAACACAACCAGGTCGACGAGTCCGAATTCATCCATGACTTCAAGAACGTAAGTTTAAACTTTCTTTTTATTTTATTTATTTATATATTTATTTATTTAGTTATTTATTTATTAAGAGTTCTTGCCAATCCAAAATAATACATACACACACAATACATGTAGTTCTAAGTGAACTTATGGCTGGGCAAACGAATAAATAGTAACAATGGTATTATTGTTGTTGTAGCTATGGCGTTTTTTTTTTGTTTTTTTTTTTTTTTGTTTTTTTTTTGTCTTTGTATCAATAATTTAAGGTTAATACCGGTCAGTCATGGTATAATGACAAATGTATTTTAAAGTTACGATAATGCATTCTCTAAACAACAAGGAATCTCTAATTACCTCTCCAATTTTTTCAGTATCTATCAAAACAGTTTCACAGCTGATGAATTTCTTTTGTCCACAAACTTGCATTTTTATTTATTTCTAATTTTTTATTTATTATTTTTTCTTTTAGAAACTGATGGTGATGATCTTCCCCAAGCAGAAGGCTTGCTATGTGGCTCCTCTTGACAAGACCGAGGTCCAAGACCCAGACACCACCGTCGCAGCCCTCACGGAGGCCGAGAAGGACGTAGGTTTATTTTTCATCTATCTATCTATCTATCTATCTGTCTATATTTATTTATTTGTTTATTTATTTATTTATTTTTCGACAGTTTGCTGGTATTGTTTTTACTGTTTCAGAATGGCGTGGAGGAGGAATGGCATAGAGATAAACTAATTTGACTCGATAATTAAAAAAAAGTCGTGGACAAGGACAGATTTTTATAAATAAAATATTAGCACAGGGATTGAAAAAATTGAGTCAATTTTCGACTTTAACACTGTATTTTTTTAAAGAAAAAGGGAGGGGTAGTAAGAAACTAAAGTGGTGGGATTCGACTCGATCCGCCATTGCATCTAACGGTATTCAGCGAAAAATCTCTAGTTATACATAATTTGTACATATTGTACTTCTGAGCCATCTCTAATCAAAACTTTTAAAAAACTTTTTCAAAGGTTGCAGATCATCACATTTTCTGCTCTGTCCCACCACCAGGTAGTTTTCAAAACAAAAACAAATGGTCATTGAAAATAACTTTAAAGATAAATTTCAAGTTACCTGTCCGTGTAAAGAAGTTTTAGAAATCAGAAATGTGATGTATCCGCCCATGTTCCTTTTAGGGAGATATGCCAGTTGCCGGCATTCAGACCAGCGACTACAGCATTGAGGGAACCCCACAGAAGCCAGACAGCCTCCTGCCAGAGGACCTTATCCCCAAGTGCAGAAACTTCGCCACCTTCAGAGCTAAGAAGATGATGGAGAGCTTCAGCGTTGACGAAAAAGGTATGACAGTACCGGTGAAATCAGTTATGTAGTTTTATAAGACCCAATCTAGTTTTTTAAGAACGAAATTATTTATTTCGATATGTAAAAAAGGAGTTATAACAGGGATGCCACTGCGTAGACAATTAGGAATGGAAACAGTTCAAGTCCAGTGACCCATTTTGTGTGTATAATCCCCACCTTCTCCTTAAAACCTGTGGCATTTTAATTCAGCATGAAATGACCCTTACTTTGTTCACCGCTGTACACTGTATGTTGAGCACAGCACCAAGTATGTGCTCCCAGCAAAAAAGCATACACACACATTTGTCTGTGACTCTATTTTCTGCCAATTCTGCTTGCAGACGGCAGCCGTAAGAAGAGAGAAACCCCCGCCATGACCATCATCGAGGATGATTCCTGCAACATGTGCATGAAGCCAGAGTGTGTCGTCCAGACCCGCCATTGCCAGTTCATCGTTATGTGCCAGACTGCCACCAACAAATTTGGCGAGATCGTGCCAGACTGCAGCAAGAAACAGGAGGTAGGTTAAGATGACGTTTTTATTCATTTTGTAAAGATTTTAAAGGTACACGATCAGCCTTTAGGGCACTTGCATAGCAGAAATGTTATATTCCCAGCAGACAAACGACATTGATTCACCGTTGAATCAACGTTAATTTTGGTGGATCAACGCTGAATCAACGTAGAATCAATGTCGTTTGCCTGCTGGGATTGTTCCTGGAAATTGCAACATCTGGCCTTAAGCATTAAAATATGATTATCATATCTAAAAACTTCTCAAAGAAAGTCCCAAGTACCTAGTGGTTTGAGTCACTTTTTGAGATAGATACTGCATGGTGAATTCCATTCGTTACGAAAAAAGGAAACGGTTTTCAATGGACGGCGCTGATTAATTGCACGGCTTCAGTATATCCATCCAGGACTGATTAAAATAATTATTAAAATAAACACAAATGGTACTGATAAATTCCAAGATACGTTTTAAAATTTCATGCATGCTCTAAAAAG
Organism: Lingula anatina; assembly: GCF_001039355.2. The sequence continues at coordinate 577,560 of NW_019775525.1, forward strand.
TATTGTTTATCATCCCAGGTTCACAAGTTCTACAACGTCAACCAGTGTAAGCCATGCTGCGACATGAACCACCAGGTGTATTTCCCACCAATGCCAGAAATCGGATATCCCGGCGGAAACATTGTCTGCAGCAAAATGATGGCAAACAAGGCCAAATCTTCCTATCCAAACTGCCGTGGACAGTAAATTTGGAACCAAAAAATAAATAATAATAAAAGACTCAGACTTTCTATTTTTCAACCATTCTCTTCGATGAATCTTAATTGTTTTGATTAAAAAAAACACTACGGTAGTTATTCGGACATTACTTTCAAAATAAGCCAATGAATGTGATGGTACATCGTTAGCGATCTACTTTATTGTACAATAATGTCGGCATTCCTGATTTTGACCCGTTCTTTTCAAATAATAAAACGTTTAGTTTTGCAGACAGCGTCTTCGTTTTTTTAATGAACGCACCGGAATTAAATTTTATTTTACTTTGAAAAGATCATTAAAACTTAATTTCAGCCAAAAACTTATAAAAAGTGTGATCCAAGAGGAAACAAAACAAATGAAATACCAGCCTAGTAACTCGTCATACAATCGCCTACTGTACTGAAGCCCATTTTCATTTGCACTGTTAATAAAAGAGAACACGATTTCCTTTTGGGCAAGATTAGAACAGTTTTGTCAAAAATATTTGATGGATGTCATGTTTTGGGACACGTTCTGCAGATTTCAAAAGCTCCCACATGACAAATTTTCTATTTCACATATGCGAATTAAGCCTCGGTCTCAACCAGTGGGACATTTGTGCATAATCGCACTGGCAACGAAAGTCCTTCTTTCGACATTAAGAGTTCGCAGACAGCCCGTAAGCATGTACAGAAGATGTTGGGCATGCCTAACAAACTTTAAGAATTCTCGGCGAACAACGAAGCCGCAGGGGTACAGTTCCTTGTTCCCCTCGCAAGGAGTTTGCAGGGAGTTCGCAAGTGAGGCGTGCTATTTTTAAGGTTCCGTAAAAAAAAAAAACCGTTAAATAAGACGCTCATGCCAAGCAATGAAGTAACAAGTACCCTTTGTATGTTGAGAACGGGGAACGCCCGTATAACTTACGCACATAATCGAACACACGGGGTGTTCCTAACCCCCACGCCAGGAGTATGAAAGGCGTGCTCACGGTAGACGCTCGAGTTTTGCCAGCGATTGTCGATTGTTCAACGTGTAAAGCTCTGACAATTGTCAAAAATTTGGGCACAAACAGGTCGTAGAAGTCCGTATGGCCGGTTGTAAACGAGGCTTTTCCTATACATATACGACTTCCACGGCCTCCACTGCACCCAAACTTCACAGAGGACGTACGCTCCTATGATTCTTTACTATCGTTAACTTATTGGTTGTACAATCAGTATAATTTTGCAAAAAAAAAAAAAAAAAAAAAAAAAAAAAAATTAAAGGTTGAATTAGATAACATCGGTTCCTGACGTGATTTTCTGTATCACTTTACGCATTGCAGTGCTGGTGACACTTTTTTTGCTAGGTGAGCATATACATATAGGCCTATTACGAGGGTGCGTAAAAGTTATAAAACCAAGAGCCTTGTTCTGTACATTAATATTGCTACTTTGCAATATACATTGTAAATTTTGTTGAATTTTGAACATAACTGACAACAGTGACCCTTGTGGTCAGAGAGTACAAACAACTCTGATACAGCGAGGTACTTGGGTCACGTAATTATGTCGTTTTTTATTATCTTATTTTTATTTAGGCCACACTTTTTTATTTCTATGGATGACATCCTGCACGCGCACCGATTTTCGTCCGTTCTCAGGAAAAAAAATCACCCCCAACGAAGTCAGTTGTCTCAAACGTCGTTATTGAATTTGCCGGAAAATGAGCTTTTTGCGCATGCGTATTATCGCCACGTGGAAATATGGCGGCTTTGCCTTCAAATTCATCTCTAGGATTACTGTCAAATTACACGACAATTAAAGTCATAAAGAGGACGGGCCGTAGTTTTGGATTGGTATGTCATTGATATTGGGCATGGAGATATCACCTTTCTACAATTATACGAAAGGCTGGCGGCGGCCAGCGATTATAGCCCGGAAATTTCAGTGACATTCTGTCCAAAGCAGCACGTAAAAGTCGACAAGGGCGTCGAGGTATTTGGTGGACTGAAGGTCGGACAGGCCACCCGACAGTTTGGCTGCTTCGTGCGAGTCTAAGTAGACAAAACGGCAACTACCGAAAGACCTTTAATAGATTTGGTAGTCTTAAGCATATCTTTGCATGATTTTTTAACAATTCTGTGAAGTGTTCATAATGCTTTAATATTCTGAGAGCACAAATAAAGACACACTGTTTGTTTAATATTTGTTTTACTGATTGGTAGGCCTATACCAACAAAATGCATAAAATAACCTTAACTAGATTTGGCGATATGCAGCTTATCCATTCATGACTTTTTTTACCTTTCTACGAAGTATTCACAATGTTTTAATATTTTGAGAGCATGAATAAAGACATATTATTAGTTTGATACGTATTCCTGTGGTAAATTTGTGTTTCCAGCTGTGTGCTGACAGCATTCCTTTACTTAAGCAGTTTTTTTTTTTTTTTTTTTTTTTNCGCCCTCTTGCACCGATTTTGGGGTCACCAGAGGATGTCATCCATAAAAATAAAAAAATGTGGCCTTATCTATTAGTGTGTGTGTGTGTGTGTGTGTGTGTGTGTGTGCGAAGGCAAACATGTTGAAATATTCAGAAAAATCCATTCCTTTGCAAATTTAACTTTATAATGCAGATCTAATTCTTTTGTTGTAAAGCAAATTACTTACACTTTCACTAATAACAGATAACAATTAAAGCGGAATCAAAAGAATAAAAGGACAAAGAGTTATTGGGTGTAAGTTAAGTTTCACCAAGAGTCAACAAATGTAGAACATGTTTTTAGTGTCAGAAAAAGATGGAAAAGGTCAAGGTCAGTAACAGTTAATGTGATTGGTTAATTTCATAACATATTTTGATTTTGATCATCTATTTATCACATAATAACTGAGTTTTGGATAAGGTCCAAGCATGAGTAATCCAAATAATATTTTAGATATCTTTAATTGAAAACAAGTCTCTTGGGGATTACCTAATAAGGAAATGTTGCATGGTGACTTGCAACATGCGAATGGTAAATATTTTGTAATCACGCAAAGACAATGGAAAAGAAAACAAGTATATGCGTGATCAGTATGGAGAAATTGAGTATAAATATTTGTGAAGTTGTATGAAGAGAGTCGGTGAATAAACGTTTCGAAAGCTCCAAACTGCTGTCGTCATTCCTCACTATAACACTTTCCAATTACATAATTAATATCTATAACACTCTTTCAAATTTTATAACCAGCTAGACAACAGCTTCCCCTGTGATTGTATCAACGGCCCAGACACAGGGAGGTACAAGTACTAGTACACGTGTCCAGTAATTAAGTCATTGCAGACTAACCGATTATATAACTTTAGAAGATCAACATGGTGCTGCACTTTATAGTTTAGTTTTCAACTAGCAATAACCACACCTCGGATAAACCTCATTGGCTATGGAACCGCCACTCCGCAAAACTTTAAGCTTCCTGATATTCAGGCACTATTCTCTGAAAAAAGACCGCAATGCCAACAGCATTTATCATGTCACCTAGTATGACCTTGGTGACGAATTCCGGACTTGAATCTGGTTGGTTGAAAAGTCTTCCTGATACAAGGTATATATTTAAACCTTCGGAGTTCTATTAACGGCATCTATTGATCTCTAATTATCGACTGCTACACAAGTGTAAAGCTAAGAAGACTTATAACAGAGTGCCGAGGTAGGGATCATTTTTGTCATGGGCGTATATATTTAAAAATAAGTATTTGCAAAGAGTCCGGTATATTAGTGTGTGTATTTGAACGTCATAAATGTGCTTAAGTAAAAAGGAGAGTTCATTTTACGGATTGCCAATGTTAATACAATAATTAACAATGTGGTCATTTCGCGTTACTTCATGACCAAAGCATTTGGCGAGTAATTCCTTCTTGATATTATTTGTAAGAAGTTAATCTTTCTTAAGTTTCTTGTTGTGTTTTGCAGCTTTGCGCGTACCAAAATTAAAACCAAAGATCAATCGCTTCAAAATTATAAAAATGCAATAGCTGTACCCAGTACATTATTTTTTTATTCCAGATGAAGACTATGATCGGTCTTGCTATTTTTGTTGTCTCGGCGTTCGCAGTGCCACCACCACACGCCCAGGCCAACCCCTTGAAAGTGAAACAAGTCCCTGGAAGGCTGGTAAGTAATCGACATTGAGACGTTCCTGGTTGCTGTCAGATATACTAAACCTTTGGTTACGCGCTTGTGAAAGGAAATTGTGAAACTGTGAAAAGGAGACATTACGTTCTCTGTGCTCCAGTGTTTTATTAACACTACCAAATAATATTCAGTGTTTCTGTAACGCAGGCCAACTTAAATTATAGCTTTTTTATTCTTTAAATGATTAAGGAACAGCTACATGCTGTTAGCAACATGTACAGTCACATGTCTATTTTTTGGACAGCATTTCAATGTTCACGCCCATGAGAAGGGCGTCTTGGTTCAAGAGAAGGTCAACGTAGATCAGGGCAGGAAACTGGTCAGTTTCTACGTCCCTCAACACAACCAAGTGGACGAGTCCGAATTTATCCACGACTTCAAGAACGTAAGCCTTAACTTTCTTTTTATTTATTTATTTATTTATTTATTTATATATTTATTTATGTGGAGTTTTCGTAAATCCAAAAAAGGGAGAATTCTAAGTGATAACGAATGGTTGAGTAAATGAATAAATAATCACAGCATTATCATTTTTGATGTTGTAGGTTTGTTTTGTTTTATATATATATATATATATATATATATATATAATTTCTATAGTTATTGTCGGTATCTGTATTAATTCATTCATGTCACAACGAAGCCCTATTTTGGTCAAATATAACAATACAACTTTTTATTCATTTAATATTGACAAATGTATTGTATAGTAACAATTATAGTTTCTCCCAACAACAACGAAACTCCAATTAACAATGCAATACGTCAGAGTCTAATAAGACACTTTCTCGGGGAGATACGGTTGTTATAACCGTGAGAATATAACACAGCTGATGAAATTCTTTTGCTGACAAACTTAATTTTTGCCTCGTGCAGAAACTGCTGGTGATGATCTTCCCCAAGCAGAAGGCTTGCTATGTGGCTCCTCTTGACAAGACCGAGGTTCAGGACCCAGACACCACCGTCACCGCCCTCAAGTCGGCCGAGAAAGACGTAGGTTTACTTTTTATTTATTTATTTATTTATCTGTTTATTGTCAGTTTGTTGGTTTTGAATTGATTGTTTAAGAATGGCCTGGAGGAGGAATGGCAAAGATATAAACACATTTGTCTCTATACAAATAGAAAAATTGTGGCCAAAGACAGATTTTTATTTAAAAAATAAGGCACAGGGATTGAAAGATTGTCTATTTTCGCCATTTAAACTGTATTTTTTGAAAGAAAAGGGAAAGGGTAGTAAGAAACTAAGGGGGCAAGACTGTTACCCTCTCTCATCTCGACTCGATCCGCCAGGTATTACATCTACATCTGGAGGTTCACAGCGAAAAATCTCTAGTTTTACATTAAGTGTACATTATATACCTCTGTGCCATCTCTTATCAATATCTTTTCAAATCTTTTCACAAGTCTCAGACTGACACAGTTTCTACTCTATGGTAACACCAGGTAGCTTTGAAAAGCAACAAAATGCTCATTGAAAATAACTTTATAGACAATTTTAAAACTGTGTTAAGAAGTTTTAAGGAATTAGAAGTGTGGATTATCAGCCCATGTTCTTTTTAGGGTGATATGTCAGTTGCCGGCATTCAGACTAGCGACTACAGCATTGAGGGAACACCACAGAAGCCAGACAGCCTCCTGCCAGAGGATCTCATCCCTAAGTGCAGGAACTTCGCCACCATCAGAGCTAAGAAGATGATGGAGAGCTTTAGCGTTGACGAAAAAGGTATGACAGTACCGGTGGAATCAGTTATTATACGAGTAAATGTGTAAGAACCAAACTATATATTTTGATATCTAAAAAGGTGATCATACAGTTGACACTGCACTGAGACAATTCCAACAAACACAAAACGTTATTATAACGTTACTATAACGTTGATTTACCTTTTACGTTATAATAACGTTCAGTATTTGCTGGGATTACGTAAGGAATCAGTCGAGTTGAGTGGCCTATTCCATGTGAATATTTGCCTCCCCTTTCTTTAACCAAAATCTGTTACATTTCAATTTGTATACAAGTGCCATTTTTTTGTAATTGGCAGCTGTAGCTTGAGCATCTTTAAATGTGATACATCCTACAAATCATATATATATGCATTTGTCTCTGACTTTATCCTCTGTCAATTCTGTTTGCAGACGGCAGCCGTAAGAAGAGAGAAACCGCCGCCATGACCATAATTGAGGATGATTCCTGCCACATGTGCATGAAGCCAGAGTGTGTTGTCCGGACCCGCCATTGCCAGTACATCGTCATGTGCCAGACTGCCACCAACAAATTTGGCGAGATCGTGCCAGACTGTACCGAGAAACAGCAGGTACGTTCAGAAGACCTTTTTTTTATTTTTTTGTAAAGAATTTAAGGCACACGAGCAGCCTTTAAGGCTCTTATATAGCANCATCGTCATGTGCCAGACTGCCACCAACAAATTTGGCGAGATCGTGCCAGACTGTACCGAGAAACAGCAGGTACGTTCAGAAGACCTTTTTTTATTTTTTTGTAAAGAATTTAAGGCACACGAGCAGCCTTTAAGGCTCTTATATAGCAGAAATGTAAACTTTATCCTGGAAATTGCAACATTTGGCTCTTAATCATTAAGGTATGATTTTCGGTATCAGGACAACACGCCCCCCCCCCCGACAATCCCTCCCGGACGATTCCCCACGAAGAATATATATTTATGTACTAATATAAAGTGAAGAGCATTAAATTCAAATCTAGTGTGATGATGCAACTCGAGGATAGAGAATGTTAATTCCATTAAACAAACTAGACCCCCGCCAAGGCAGCAAAGTCTCCATCCAATGCCGTCTCACCCCTAAGTTTTCGATAAGTTTTCGATATTTTCCGGATCACTACCAAAAACTAATCATCTATTCCTTGGCCTACTTCTGACTTTTCCTGAAAATTTCATCAAAATCGGTCCATAACTTAGTTTTTTATTATTGATTATTGATCCGGATCACCACCAAAAATTAATCATCTCTTCCTTGGCCCACTTCTGACAGTTCCTGAAGATTTCATCAAAATAGGTCCATAACTTTTTGAGTTATGTTGATGACAGACGACAAATAAACAGACAAACAGGGGTGAAAACATAACCTCCTTGGCAGAGGTAATTATTTTTANATCAGGACAACAGCCCCCCCCCCTCGACAATCTACCCCTCCCCCCCCGACAATCCCTCCCGGACGATTCCCCACGAAGAATATATATTTATGTACTAATATAAAGTGAAGAGCATTAAATTCAAATCTAGTGTGATGATGCAACTCGAGGATAGAGAATGTTAATTCCATTAAACAAACTAGAAAAGCACTCAGAGAGTGCAGACCCCCGCCAAGGCAGCAAAGTCTCCATCCAATGCCGTCTCACCCCTAAGTTTTCGATAAGTTTTCGATATTTTCCGGATCACTACCAAAAACTAATCATCTATTCCTTGGCCTACTTCTGACAGTGACTGAAAATTTCATCAAAATCGGTCCATAACTTAGTTTTTTATTATTGATTATTGATCCGGATCACCACCAAAAATTAATCATCTCTTCCTTGGCCCACTTCTGACAGTTCCTGAAGATTTCATCAAAATAGGTCCATAACTTTTTGAGTTATGTTGATGACAGACGACAAATAAACAGACAAACAGGGGTGAAAACATAACATCCTTGGCAGAGGTAATTATTTTTATTTTCAAGGAGTACAAGTACAGGAAATTTCAGAAATGGAAGTACAGAAAATTTAATTAAAAATAATCTGATCAAAGTATATATCCAATTAAAGGTGGAGTAAACAGATGATCTCCCTCTTAGGTAACCCTTTGATGAATTAACTGTTACGTTTAATTGCTTCATTACCCCCGTGATCAGTACGGAGAATTAGAGTATAAATATGGATAAAATTGAATGAAAAGTGTGTGGTGAATAAATGATTGAAGACTCCAGAACCTCGTCGTGGCGGAAGACGTCGTTATAATACATTTTTCAAGGACTTAAACAGATTTTAAAAATTGTATATAAGTAAACAAACGGGCCATAGAGATGTGAAATTCTAGTGCTGTAGCGGGCAGAATTTCCACAGATTCATGGCACTGAAAAATTGCAAAATATGTTTCAACATTTTATGCATTCTCTAAAAATTATTCCGATTGTTTATCACCCCAGGTTCACAAGTTTGTCAACGTCAACCAGTGCAAGCCATGCTGCGACATGAACCACCAGCTGTACTACCCTCCAGTGCCAGCAATGAAATTTCCCGGCGGTCACGTCAAATGCAGCGACGCCCTTGCCACACTGCCAAAATCTTCCTATCCAAAATGCCGTGGACAGTAAATTTGGAACCAAAAAAATAAAAGACTCAGACGTATTTTTCTTCAAATATCCTCTTCGATGAATCTTAATTGTTTAGGAAAGAAACACTACCGTAGTTATCTGGACATTACTTTCAAAATGAGCCAATGATTGTGATAATACTATATTGCACAGTACTATATAGCGATCTACTATATTGCACAATAATGTCGTTATTCCTGATTTTGACCTGTTCTTTTCAAATAATAAAACGTTTAGTTTTGCAGACAGTGTCTTCTTCATTTTGGTAATTCGCGTTGGACCGCTACTGGTATATAACAAAAAAATCAATTTTCCTACACATTTCGGTAATTTGACTGCGCTGTCATCAATATATACCCTATCCAAAATTGATCACATATTTCAATCTACAAACCCGCTCTTAAGTTCTTAGTTTGTTATACGTATCCTCATGAACGAAAGGCACCATTCCCATATATGCTTGTAGATCAAAATTGTGTAATCGCTTTTGGAAATGGGAAAGGGATAAAATCCAAAATTTCATGACTCGATATAAAAAACTAATTTTCTTTTTTTCATTTTGTAACCGACTAAACTACAACGGGAACACCAATTACCTACATATATGTTACCCATGGGCCTTTGCACAGACTAAGGTTTTGTAAAATAATAGAAAATTAACAAGATGCTGAACTTTTGGCTTCCTTGCTCACAGGATTGTCACAAACATAAAGGGCCATTTTTTCCCCATTTTCAGCTAAAGTGTCGTATTTTCCGACAACTTTCAACCATCCCACTCCTTTTATTTGATCAATAACGGAAACTTGCGGCTACAGAACGTTTTTAATCAAATGGGAGTTGACAACATGTCTTGCCAACCACATTTTATCGTGTTTCTGCACCTTGGAGTTGAAACCCGGACTCACTCGTAATTGGTTGAAAAATTCTTCCCTATTAAAAATATTTAAACCTTCTGCGTTCGATCCACGTCAATACTAACTGAAATTCCCAACTGCAAGTGTGAAACTAAGAAGACTTAACGAAGTGCCAAGGTAGGAAACTTTTTTGTAGTGGCTGTACACAATTTTTAAAGGAGCGTTTAGACTGGGTTCACATGCCTAGATCGATCCATCTGGATCGGTCTAACCCCCCTGGGGAGTCTCACTAAATTGCTATCAACTAATAGGCTTACATGTCTGTCACGCCTAGCGAATCAGCTAGTGAATAAAGATAATTACCCCCTAACAGCTTTACTAGGCGTGACAGACATTTAAGCCGGATAAGTTGACAGCAATTTAGTGAGTCTCCCCGTGGAGATAGATCGATCCAAATATATGTGTGAATGGACCCTTTAATTTAACACTAAATATTCCGACATATTCATGTTTTATATTTGGACATTAGTAATGGCATTTCAAGGCACCAGTACTCCAATCATCGAAGTAATATACAATTCTTTCTAAGAATTTCATTATTTAATTTTTTTTTCTTTTAATGTTTGATGACCGTGCGCTTGTATATGTAGTGAACAGGGTAAGTGCCTCTCGTAGCTAGATGATGAAACCAGATGACGTCATGGGCCGTCATCTCTTTTTCGAGGTACTGAATCAACCAATTTTGGCAGCTTCTTGATAAAGCGTTTGCTGATTTAAACCCACCTCTCTTCAAAAGCCTTACTCAGCTTATCAAGTGTAGTCAGCTGGACCTTTCTCCTTTTCACAGCACGGACTAGAGCATCCAAGCAGTGCCCTATGGGATTCAAATCAAGAGAATAAGCCGGAGAACTTTAAGCAATTTGTTGTGTTCTGCGAGCACGATCAGCTGGAGCATTGTCATGTTGCAACAAAACCTTACGACCAAAATTGGTTGCGGAATATGACAACATGTGACACCAGAACTTGCATGTATACGTCTGCAGCTACGATTTCTCTGGGGAACATCCATTGGTTCCACCTCCATAAGCAATGACCACCCAAAGTTTGGCAGAACCACTACCATGGACAACGGTACTGACCTCATGGTCTAAAGTCCCTTAATTCAATCTTTTCCGATCTTGAGATAAAACATGGAGTTCTTCGGGCTTAAGGATCAGGCATTAGGCCTACCACCCTTCAAGAGTGCTTCTTGCAAACAAAATTTATTTGCAACGGCAAACACCATGGACTGCGTCACAAGAGTCCAAGTGATAATTCAAACCTGTTATACAGAGAGCAGAACTCTAAGCAACTGACTTGCATATTTGAAGAATTTGTTTTCGACTGATGTAACTTGAAAATTGTTTAATGGTCCATGCTTTAGCCGGTGTGACAGGAATGGTAGTCCCCTAGGAACCGTAGTCCGCCCCCATTACATTGTGCAGGTGACATTTATCCCATGTTCTGATCCCAATACTCTGACAAATACTAATTTATTCTAATCATATGGGACATAAGGGACTTCCATTTCTAGGATTTCCATTCCTGTCACACCCGCTAGATAAACGGTTTTGTGACAATTTTCACAGAGAACTTTGAAATAATGAATATATCCATATTTTTTTAATATTCCATCATTTGTATCAAGAATGTATTATATAGACAATGTTTCCCTTATTTCCAGATGAAGACTTTGATCGTCCTTGCTCTTTGCGTCGTCGCGGTGTTTGCTGTGCCACCACTGCACGCCCAGGGTAAACCCATGAAGGTGAAGCAAGTCCCCGGAAAGCATGTGAGTAATCACCATCGAGACGTTCCTGCCCTCCTTCGGGCGTCAGCTATACTACGCTAAGCTCATGATTACGCGCTTGCAAATGGAAAATTCAGCTGCGTAAATAACCTTATTACAGATCTATACAGATATGACATAAATGTAAACAAAATATCACGCGAGATTTAGATGTTACATCGCGACAGGCATACAGGCAGTTTTATGAACATTGCCAAAGAAATCGGTTCCGTTGGTCTTAAGCAGGCACACTTAAGCTCTACCCTCAATACCTTTCCTCTTTCTGCAAATGCTTCAGGAACATGTATAATGAAATAAATACCTTTTCTGTCAGCATTTCATTCTTCACACCCATGAGGAAGGCGTCTTGGTCCAGAAAAAGGCCAAGGTTGACCAGGGCAGGAAACTGGTCAGTTACTACGTTCCTCAACAGAACCATGTGAACGAGTCCGAATTCATCCATGACTACAAGAACGTAAGTTGAATTTATTTTATTTTGAGTTCTCCTGAACCCAAAGTGATAACAATGACAACAGTGTAAGTTATAAATGAATAAGTACTCACATTTTTACTTTTGTTGTTTCTAAAATATACTCTAAGAGAATACTATATTTTATTTATTGTTAGATTATGACGATTGGAGTCATAATTTAAGAGTCACTATTTGAAGAAAGTTTGAAGTTTGAAGTATTGCCGTAAAACAAGACTCCAATTGTCATAATCTAACAAGAGCCATGCTAAGGTAAATTCGAAGAACATATCATTGTCAATTCAAGAGATAACAAAGTGATGAAATTCTTTTGCTGACAAACTTGCCTATTTTAACTCTTTTCAGAACCTTTTCAGAACCTGACTGTGATGATCTTCCCCAAGCAGAAGGTTTGCTATGTGACTCCTCTTGACAAAACCGAGGTCCAGGACCCAGACACCACCATCACCGCCCTCAAGGAAGCCGAGAAAGACGTAGGTTTATTATTTTTTATTTTTTGATTTTCGTTACTCGTGAAAAAAATCGCAAGTAATTGGTATGCATGTTTGTGGTCACTTCGTTGTGTCACGTTAGAGGCCACATCCAGTGATAACCGTGTTACAATATTTCGTACATTTGAAATACTTCTAGGATGAAACCTTTTGATTTTCATTAATATCGTATGAACAGTTTATATGTAAAAGTTCCTAATGTTCTGAATATCATAATTCCTGATTTATGTCATGGTGATACCCTAATAAAAGCAAACCTTGTCACTTTATTAAACAAGGGCAAAAACTTATAAAAGTCCTTCTTTCAGAAAATTAATAATTTAAGGTTCCAGGATTTTGCTAATGGAGGGAAGGCAAAGGTTAACATATTAGATTCGGCAAATGTGACGTGCTAGACGAAAATAACCTTTTTACAACATATAATACACAGGGGTTGCACAGTAGCTTGCTTCTGTCTATTTCGCTTGTTAAACTGTACTTGGGAAATAGAAGGTGGTTCTCAGATTTCAAAATGACGCACTGTACCCCAACCAGCATTCCTTTTGTACATGTGGAGGATGCATTGTTATAAATAACATGAACATCTGCCCAGCATACACAGATCGTTATAAGAACGTTATCAAAACGTTACCACAACGTTACGGTAACGTTTTAATAACGTTCTGTGTTTGCTTGGCGTGTAATCTCAACTTAAAATTTACAAATGCCGCATATTATTGCCTCTCTTTGTGGAGTCACTATATGTAGATTTGAAAAACCAAAAAATTAAAATGCTAATTAAGGAAATATTCCCGTGGTGAAAATAACCCGGCATTCTAAGCGTTTAGAAATCAGGACTTTCAATATTCCGTTTCTGTCCTCTTCAGGGAGATATGCCAGTTGCCGGCATTCAGACCAGCGACTACCGTATTGAGGGAGCCCCACAGAAACCAGAGAGCCTCTTGCCAGATGATCTCATCCCCAAGTGCAGGAACTTTGCCACCTTCAGAGCTAAGAAAATGACGGAGAGCTTCAGTGTTGACAAAAAAGGTAGGACATATCACCGGTGAAATCAGCAAAATAATTTTTTGTGGGAAACAAACAGTTTATATTTATATATTTATTTTGATATCCAAAAGGAGTTTTAATACCGATGACACTGCACAGAGAAAATTACGTATGGAAAACACATTAGATCGGCCCCGCGGGCTGCTTGTTTCCTGTAGGAAATCCCCGCCATTTAAAAAAACTTTTTTTATTTAGTATTTATGTACCGTTATTTTGTCGGCAGCTGTAAGGTGAGTATTGCTGAAAGTGTATCCTGCATCAAATCATACACATGTATTCATGGTCTGTGGTTTTATTTTCTGTCAGTTCAATTTGCAGACGGCAGCCGTAAGAAGAGAGAAATCCCCGCTTTCCCTGTCATCGAAGGTGATTCCTGCAACATGTGCATGAAGCCAGAGTGTATTGTCCAGACCCGCCATTGCCAGTTCACCGTCATTTGCCAGTATGTCACCAACAAATTTGGCGAGATCGTGGAAGACTGCAGCAAAAACAAGAAGGTAGGATAAAATGACGTTTTTTCTTTATGTAAAGAATTTAAAGGCACATGTTCAGTCTTTAGGGCACTTGCATTGCAGAAATGTTATATTTTTTTCTGGAAATTGCAACATTTGTCCCTTAATCATTAAAGTATCTAAAAAAACTTCTCAAAGAAACACGATTTTGAAGTTCCAAGTATCTAGTGGTTTGAGTCACTCTTTGAGATAGATACTGGTGAATTTCATTCGTTGCGAAAAAACGGAAACTGTTTTAAATGGAGGGCGCTGTCCAAAATTATTATTAAAATAAACACAAACGGAGCACCTAGAGGTGTTAATTTTAAACGCTTTAGAGTACAGAATATCCACAGTCTCATGGCACTGATAAGTTCCAAGATAAGTTTCAACATTTTATGCATTCTATAGAAACTATTCCCATTGTTTATCTTACCAGGTTCACAAGTTCTACAACGTCAACCAGTGTAAGCCATGCTGCGACATGAACCACCAGGTGTATTTTCCGCCAATGCCAGAGATCGGATATCCCGGCGGAAACATCGTCTGCAGCAAAATGATGGCAAACAAGGCCAAATCTTCCTATCCAAACTGCCGTGGACAGTAAATTTGGACCCCCCCCCCCCCAAAAAAAAAAAAAAAATGATAAAAGACTGAGACGTACTTTTCTTCAAATATTGTTCGATTAATCTTAATTGTTTAGGAAAGAAACACTACGGTAGTTATCTGGACATTACTTTCAAAATAAGCCAATGAATGTGATAATACATCGTTAGCGGTCTACTGAATTGCACAATAATGTCATCATTCCTGATTTTGACCATTTCTTTTCAAACAATAAAACGTGTATAGGTTTTGCAGACAGTGTCTTCTTCATTTTATTAATTCACGTTGGACCGCCAAAAAAATCAAAAATCAAACTGATGACTTTTCAACCTATAAACCCGCTCAAAAGTTTTTAGTTTGTTATACGTATCTACATGAACGAAAGGCACCAATCCTATATATACTTGTAACTCGAAATTGTGTAATCGTTCTTAGAAAGGGGGACGCAAAAAAATCCAAAATTTCATGACTTTCAAACTAATTTTCTTTTTTCAATTTGTAACCAACTAGACTACAAGAAACCCGGTGGTCAAAGAACACCAATTACCTACATACATGTATCCCACAGGACATTGATTAAAGGGATAACAATTGTTCGTTTTGGCCAAATAAATGAATTTTCCTGGAGTAAACAACAATTTTCCCATACTTACCAATGGTTAATGAATCCATTTTTACATTCAAAGTTAGTCCCTGGTTTGTTTCTAAAAAGGTTTTTTTTTTTTTTTTTTTTTTGTTATAATCTCTTAAGAGATTATAACAGAGTATGGCCATCTATGGAGGTCACGTGGTCTAAAGACAAGCTCAAATATCACAATAATAGCTATAACAGAATATATTATATTTCTATGAGTTGTTCACAATGTTTTTTATTGTGCAATATAGATCTCATACGAAGAGTTACCCTGTATTATCTCTTTAAGGTTTTGTAATAGAAAAACAACAAGATGATGAACTCTAGCCTTAGCCCAAGTGTCGTATTTCCCGACCACTTTCAACCATCCCACTCTTTTCATTTGATCAAAACACGGAAACTTGCGGCTACAGAACGTTTTTAATCAAATGAGGGTTGACAACATGTCTTGCCAACCACATTTTATCATGTTTTCGCACCTTGGAGTTGAATCCCGGACTCACTCGTAATTGGTTGAAAAGTTCTTCTTTATCAAAAATATTAAAACCTTCTGCATTCAATCCACGTCAATATCAACTTTGATTCCCAACTGCAAGTGTGAACTAAGAAGATTTTTAACGAAGTGCCAAGGTAGGAAACTTTTTTGTCGTCGGAGCTTTTAGACACTAAATATTCCCACATACTCATGTTCATATTTGGACATTATAATGGGCTGAAGAAAACGAGATAGTTCAACTATACCGATTTTCTACCCACCTTAACAATTTGGCCATTTCGAAACACCAGTACTCCAGTCATCGAAGTAATATACATTTTTTTTTTTTTTTTTTTTGAAAATTCGCCGCGTAATTCTTTCTTGGAATAACGTTATTTTATTATTTTCTTTTGATGTTTGATGACTGTGTGCTTGTACATGTAGTGAACAGGCAAGTACCTCTCGTAACTAGATAACGAAACGATGGGCCGTCATCTCTGAATCAACCAATTTTGGCAGCTTCTTGATAAAGCGTTTGCTGATTTAAACCCACCTCTCTTCACAAGCCTTACTCAGCTTATCAGGTGTAGTCAGCTGGACCTTTCTCCTCCTCACAGCAGTGCTCTATGGGATTCAAATCAGGAGAATAAGCGGAAGAACTTTAAGCAATTTGTTGTGTTCTGCGAGCACGATCAGCTGGAGCATTGTCAGGTTGCAACAGAGCCTTACGACCAAAATGGGCTGCAGCATATGACAACATATGACACCAGAGCTTGCATGTGTACGTCTGCAGCTATGCTTTCTCTGAAGTACACCCATTGGTTCGACCTCCATAAGCATAAGTTTGACAGAACCAATACCATGGACAACGGTACTGACCTCAGGGTCTAAAATCACATACGTCAATCTTCCCCGAACTTGAAATGAAACATGGAGTTCTTCGGGCATAAAGACGAGGCATTTCCGCCCTTCAAGTGTGCTGAACAAAATTTATTTCCAACGGCAAACACCATGGACTGCGTCACAAGTGTCCAAGTGATAATTCAAACCTGTTATACAGAGAGCAGAACTCTAAGCAATTGACTTGCATATTTAAATAATTTTTTTTAGACTGATGTAACTTGAAAATTGTTTATTGGTACATGCTACATCCGGTGTGACAGGATTGGTTGTTAACTAGAAACCGTAGGCCGCCCCCATTACTTTGTACAGGTGACATTCGCATGTTCTGATCCCAATACTCCGACTTATACTAATTTATTCTAATCATATGGAACATAAGGGACTTCCATTTCTAGGATTTCCATTCCTGTCACACGTGCTAGATAAAAGGTTTTGTGATAATTATCACAGTGAACTTTGAAATAATGAATATATCCATATCTTTTTAAATATTCCATCATTTGTAGCAAGAGTGTATTATACAGACACTCTCTCCCTTATTTTCAGATGAAGTCTCTGATCGTCCTTGCTCTTTGCGTCTTCGCAGCGTTCGCGGTGACACCACCGCACAAGCAGAGTAAACCCATGAAAGTGAAACGAGTCGTTGGAAAGCAAGTGAGTAAAGGCTCAGTCACAAATCAGTTGCGATGCGTCGGGGATGGGTAAAACCCGGGAAATGTTAACAAAATCTTGAGACAGATCTCACGATTTTGCACCCGTCGGAGGCGCTCTCCGGACGCCTGCGGGTTGTCGCAGATTTTTTAGACATCGCCACACCCGTCGCGGTCCCCAACTTTGAACTTAAAATTTTAAGATTGCTCGCAAGATTTTTCACCCATTTTGGGCATCCCAGACACAATCTCCGATGACCTACGATGCCCTCCGATTAATCGGAGGCGTCCTCCGAATAATCTGAGACTAGTCGTAAGATTCTGTGTGGGATTGAAAAATCAGGTTGAGATTCAATATCTGCGAGTAGTCTCCGGCGCCCTCCGACTGAATCGGAGGCGCCGTGCGACGATTCGTAAGCTTTATGAGATCGTCTCCGACCAATCATACGGTGGAATCGTAGTAAATCGCCGTGTATAAAAGGGCGCCTCAGACCGGATCGCTAAAAGTTTGAGAAAAGGGAGGGGGGGGGGGGAATTACAAGAAAAGACGCTCGCAGATATCGTCTCCGATCGCCTCTGATTGCATGAGGCTAATCCCACGATTTTTCGACAAAACCGGGTCAAAATCCTTGAAAAAATCTCAGACAATGTGACTGCTCCACTTTTATTAGGATTATTGCTAGGATTGTTCAAGGATTCTTTATTTTCTACGACGACCCCCGGCCAAAACTAATCCCCGACAGATCGCCGACATTGTGACTGAGCCTTAATCACCATCGAGACGTTCCTGCCCTCTTTCGGGTGTCAGCTATACTAAGCTCGTAGTTACGCACTTGCAAATGGAAATCCAACTGCGTGAATTACCTTATTACAGATACATACAGATATGGCATGAATGTAAACAAAATATCACGCGAGATTTAGCTGTTATATGGCGCCAGTCATACAGGTAGTTCTATAAGCAATGTCAAAGAAAATCGGTCTCGTTGTTCTTAAGCAAGCACACTTAAGCTCTACCCTCAATGCCTTTCCTATTTCTGCAAATGCTTCAAGAACATGTACAATGAAATAAATACTTTTTCCGTCAGCATTTCATTGTTCACGCTCATGAGGAAGGCGTCTTGGTCCAGAAAAAGGTCAAGGTTGACCAGGGCAGGAAACTGGTCAGTTACTACGTCCCTCAACAGAACCATGTGAACGAGTCCGAATTCATCCATGACTTCAAGAACGTAAGTTGAATTTATTTATTTAGAGTTCACTGAACCCAAAGTAATAACAATGATGACTGTGTAAGTTATAAATGAATAAGTACTCACATTTTTACTTGTATTGTTTCTAAAATATACTCTAAGAGAATAATATTTTTTTATTTATTGTTAAACTGCAAATGTGTTTTACGGCAATACTTCAAACTTCAAATAGTGACTCTTAAATTATGACTCCAATTGTCATAATCTAACAAGAACCATGCCTAGGTAAATTCGAAGAACATATCATTGTCAATTCAAGGGATAACAAAGTGATGAAATTCTTTTGCTTACAAACTTGCCTATTTTAACTCTTTTCAGAACCTGACTGTGATGATCTTCCCCAAGCAGAAGGCTTGCTTTGTGGTTTCTCTTGACAAGACCGAGGTCCAGGATCCAGACACCACCATCACCGCCCTAAGGGAGGCTGAGAAGGACGTAGGTTTATTTATTCATTTATTTATTTATTTATTACAAGTATATTGGTATGCACGTTTGTGGTCACGTCGTCGTTTCACGTTAGAGGCCACAATCTGTGATTTTATGTTACACTTTTTTGCACATTTGTAATACTTCTAGGGTGAAATCTTTTGATTTTCATTAAGATCGTATTAACAGTTTATATGTAAAAATTCCTGAAGTTTTTAAATATTATAATTCCTGGTTTATCTCGTGTTGATGCCCTAAGAAAAGCAAACCTTGTCACTTTAGAGAACAAGCGCAAAGACTTATGAAAGTCCTTCTTTCAGAAAATTAAGAATTACAGTTCCAGGATTTTGCTAATGAAGGGAGGGCAAAGGTTAACAAATAACATTTGGCAAATGTGAAGTGGTAGACGAAGATAACATTTTTATAAAGCAATGGGATTGCACAGTAGCTTGTTTTTGTCTATTTCGCTTGTTAAACTGTACTTGGATAAGAGAAAGGGGTTCTCAGATTTCAAAATGACCCACTGTACCCCAAACCAGCATAGCTTTTGTACAAGCGGAGGATACATATATAACATGCCCAGCAGACACAGAACGTTATAAGAACGTTATCAGAGCGTTACCACAACGTTACGGTAACGCTCTAATAACGTTCTGTGTTTGCTTGGCGTGTCATCTCTACTTAAAATCTACACATGCAGCAAATTATTGCATCTCTCCGTTGTGTCACTACGTAGTTTTGAAAAAAATAAAATGCTCATAAAGAAAAATATTCCCGTGGTGAAAATAACCCAGAATTCTAAGCATTTAGAAATCAGGTGTTTGAATTTTCGGTTTCTTTCCTTTTTAGGGAGATATGCCAGTTACCAGCATTCAGACCAGGGACTACAACATTGAGGGAACCCCACAGAAACCAGAGAGCCTCCTGCCAGAGGATCTTATCCCCAAGTGCAAGAACTTCGCCACCTTCAGAGCTAAGAAGATGATGGAGAGCATAAGGGCTGACGAAAAAGTAGGACATGTCACTGGTGAAATAAGTAAGGAAAACTGGTTTATTTTTGTAAAAACTTAACAGTTTATAGTTATTTTGATATCCAAAAAGGAGTTTTAATACCGATGACACTGCACAGAGGAAATGAAAACACAATTAGGCAGGGTTGCCTTTTTTCGGTAGATAATCTCCGCATCTTTACTAGAAGCATGTGCATTTTTATTCAGAACATACGTAGTGGGGTGACCATCACTGAAAGTGATGCCTGCAACAAAACTCAAACATGCAAATCTAATTTAATTCTTTCTCAATTTTGATTGCAGACGGCAGCCGCAGGAAGAGAGAAGCCCCAACTGTTGCTATTGTCGAAGGTGATCCATGCAACATATGCATGAAGCCAGAGTGTGCTGTCCAGACCCGCCATTGCCAATTCATCGTCATGTGCCAGACTTCTGTCAAGGAAGGAAAGATTGTTCCAGACTGTAGCAAGAGACAGCAGGTAGGTTAACAAGAGCGCAGTTTAACGAAAGAACTTGGAGGCACACAATCAGCGTTAGACCATTATACATGTACAGCAAAAATCTAATAATTTTCCTAATTTAACATTTCCCAATCGTTACAAAGACAATAAATATATACAAGAGACTTTTTCAGTGAAACGGGTTTTTGAGTCCTTTAGTTTCTTGTGTTAAAGACACTTTTATATAGAGAGACTTGTGAATTTCATTCGTCATGGTAAAAAGACAAACACTACCACTTTCTTAGACCTCGTCATATTAATCTCGAATCACAACTGATTTTAAAAATCTGCATCAGAATAAAGACAATCTTTACAGTTGTAAAACTGGCCCGAGGAAGCGGAATTTCCACAGACTCCTGACACTGAGTTTCAACGTTTTATGCAGTCTCTAAAATATTCCGATTGTTTATTCTCCCAGGTTTACAACTGCCACCACGTCAACGAGTGCAAGCCATGCTGCGATAGGAACCGCCGAGTCGCCTTTGAAATTGCCTGCAGATTTTTTTTGGACAACTTGCCTAAATCTTCCTATTCAAACTGCCGTGGACAGTAAATTTGGAATAAAACGAGGACAAAAAGCAAAAAATAATGATGCACAAAGAAGGCTACTGTCAATTCTGATACAATAATACATTATGCTCAAGAATATTGTAACCCTTTGAGGTATTCCAGCGTCTTATTATTCAATATTGCATTTATCTTTGTGTTGATTTAATACAATAAAAAACGCTTCAATCATGCTGATTTTCGAACTCGACCTGTATTTCAGTAAGATTGATCATTCCTGTGAGTTTCAAGACAATAGGCCTATCGGCTTTCCTTGAAATGTGCTATCAGTATTGAGTATATGCTGAAAAAAGCGAAAAAAAGCATACTGTTACTTTTGAAAACATGGCCACATTACGATGATTTTCGAAATCGACCTGCATTCCCGCAAGAAAATGCAGTAGTATCGAAGTAGCAAAGAAGCATTAACGCAGTAGTGGTGTGGAGCATATTTGCAGTAGAAATGCAGCATAGCCTACTGCAATTCTACTTCAAAAATTACATAGGGTTGTACAGAGGAGGAGCATTAATGCAGTAGATTAGCAGCATAATAGAAGCATGTTTCAAATATTCTAATTAGCTCCCCAATCGAAGCAGATTTGAAGCATGTTTGCAGTATGATTGCAGTAGTCTACTGCGCTGGAGTATCTACTTCGTTTTCGTGCGGGTTTATGAATATTCATCAATTTCATAAGTTTGAAGACAGAAGGTAACACGTTTTTCCAGTTATCTTGTTATCTCTTAAGGTGCAAGACGACGACGGCGACGATCGACAGACGCGACAGACGCAAGTGTCGGCTATATGTACAGACACACCTGTTTCTGTTCATAAAAAGACTCAGACATGCCTTCTTCAAATATTATCCTCGATAAATTTTGTTTAGAAAAGAACACTATTGTAGTAGTCCGGGTATTTCTTTCAAAAATAGGTAATAAAATAAGATAATACATTTAACGCTCTGCTCTATTCCACAATAATGTCTCTAATCCTGGCAATGACCTGTTCTTTTTTTTCAAATAATAAAACGTTAAGTTTTGCGGATAGTATCTTCTTCATTGTTAATGAATGAACCGGAGTTAAAAGCTCTATTTGTTATTTTGGAAAGATCTCTGATCTGCCAGAATGTTTACATTGGTCTATGCATTGACTTCCTTCCAGTAACGTAGACGTCCGAATAGAATTAGAGCTAAAAATGCTGATCAAATAAATCATACCTGCACAGAAGCAATGATGGAAAATGATTAAAAAAAACTCCACCTACAATTTTTAATATTAATAACATAATTTAGGTACAGCGAGTTTTCTTATTTACTGCTTACAGTTGAGAGAAAAGCTGTTATTGAACTATAGTATATATAAGGCCCCATTCAGAATAGGGGACTAAGTAGTCATATATGACCGACCCAATTGAATACTTCGCCACGGGATGTCTATTCAGGTCTATCAGCGGGTTAGACAGCAAGCTTTGTAGTGGGTCGCCACATTTGACCCTCGGACTAATTAGTCCCCTATTCTGAATGGGGCCTATCATGACTTTTTGAGGTCGTACAGCTTTATTGTTGAATTGACTTTTAAAAAGTGATGCACAAAATATTACCACAAAAGAAAAAATAACCACAATGATATCAGACCCTTTCCTATATTGGAAAACAATAAAACGCACCAGCCACAATTTTAAGACATTACATATCAAATGAGTACAGCCAGGTTTCTGTTTAACTGCTTTTAGTTGAGAAAAAAGTTGTTATTGAGCTAAAGTATATATATATATATATATATATATATATATATATATATATATATATATATATATATATATATATAAGATGACTCTTTGAGGTCTTAGAGCTGGATCTTTTAATTGGCTTTACCATGACAATCAATTTATGAAATCTAAACCAATATCAATTTGCCAGTGGTTTCCTCAAAACCATAATGGCGTGATCGCCAACAATTATTCGCTGCAGCTGAATGAAGTTAGCCGTCAGATGCTGTAGCCTAGCTTCACCGTATATGCGATGGCCATTAAAAACCAGCGTTCCTTTCTCCTTCCCGCACTCGGCAGGAACTCCGAGGAAAAATAGTCCGCCGGGTATCAGCATGCACCATACTTGTGCCGCAGCTTCGAGATCGCCGTATGGGTTAAGAGGGTCGCCATAACGCCCCAGCCCGGCGTGTTCAATGGAGGAAAAAGATACTACAACGTCCAGTTGCTTGTTTTCCTTCTTGATATGTTCCTCAGCCAACTGTGTCACCAATTTAAAAGAGATACTCGGATGTTCTATGTTTATTTCATTATAATCAACAGCGGTCACATTGGTCACTCCGGTATTCAAGAGCATGACTTCTACCCATGGTACCTGAGTCCCAATAACCGTAACGCGTTTCCCTTTCAGTTCATTCTCAAACGCCTTCAAAACGTGCTTGAACCCTGCACTCATATACTCATAGGAACCCAACATCACATTGCGTTTGTCCATATCGATCATGTTGGCCATTAATTTACTACTAAAACTCGTCTGGAAGGCCTTCTTGGCATACTTAAAGTAGAAATGCTTTAGCTGTAGTGCGCCATTTTGAGTAAACGCGGACATGAGGCCCGGTGGTGGTGTTCGTAGAGGAGGGTCGTACACTTTTCCAGGAGGTACCTTCATTCTCACGAGGAGAGAGTGACAGTTAAATTCCTTTTTCAGAAAAGCATCTCCTTCCCTCTTCTGTATATTGTAGTCACAGACCTGGCCACAGGTTAATTTCAAAGCATATTCAGCCATAGTGATATTGCCAACCGTGGTCTGTTTCGACACCTCTGCAACAATCTGAAATAAGGAAGTTATTAATAATTTGTATATTTTCTATCTCGACCTTTTCAATGGGAAACGTAGGTTCTTTTTTCATGGTTGGGCAAACGACAAAGAGCCAAAATCAACAGAGTGGCTTGCCGACGTGGGGCCAATGGCGGCTTGCTATCTGTAATTTGTCAACAAAAGGCAGAGAGCTTTACCTTGCCGCGTGTCACCTCCTGGAAGGTTCGGTACCAATACGCCGCTGTCAACAATATTGCAACAAGGGCACCAACCGAAAACAAGGTCTTCCATGATGGGAAACTTCTTCTATTTGAGAAAAGGGCCATTCCTCTGTGTCAATGATTAAACGTGTTGCAGACCTCTGTATATATTGAAATAGGTAACGTTTGAGATCCTACCGACGTATTGCATGTATTTTGCATCAACAAAACCCCAAACAGGCCTTACAATGAAGTTACCAGAACGCTAATTTTTACCTGGCGGCGGTTTTATATCAACCTTTATAACACGTTCCTTTGTAAAAAAAAAACCCAGCTAGGAGCGATGTGTCTGATTATTCATGGCTCACAACTGAGGGTTAACAAATGGCACATTTTTACTAGGTGATTAAATATATTTTTCCCGTTAGAGCTTTCGTATAGGTCAGGACTAGATTCTGTATAATGTAACCGACTGAGTATAATTCATTTGGATTTAATCCATTCAATTTTCTGGAAATCGTTTTGTACGTAGGGTATACTTTTTGTCCGCAATAGATTTTTTTTAATTTGTGTGTTCACTTACTTTTAATACCCCCTGAAAAGGTTTAAAGGCTGGTGCGTTATTAGAGTGAACAGTTTTTCATGTTTCTAGATGAGACGATTACAATGGAGACGTTTTCTCACAATAAAACAAACCAATGGCTTTACCCGTTGGTTCAAAAGAAACCCCCAGCTTGTATTGATCCATCACCTTCCACTCATAATCTGTCGACTACCCTACGTAACAACTACCTCCTACAAGTCAACACATCTGCTCAAGCCCACCACGGAAAAATAACAAATTTGAAATATCCAGGTTCACCCGTAAAAACCAGCGTGGTTCCATCGAGCCACCATATTGGATCCTGGTGTGACAGGATTAGCAGTCCTAGAGATGAAAGCCCGGGCTCCCATATGATTAGAACAGGTTAAAGTTAGTCAGAGTATTGTAGTAACAGGGGCGGATCCAGGATTATTTGAAGGGGGGGTCAATGGATGCGAAGCCGTGGGGATGGGGGCCCGCTGAAAGCGAATGATACCATTTGGTACGGTTTAGAACTATGATTTATCTAGTCAAAATTCTAATATCAAGAGGGGACCAGAAATCGAAGGGGGGGTCAGGACCCCCCCCCTCCCCCACCACTGTAAATCCGCCACTAGGCTAGTATAAGGGACGGATGATTAAAGAAGGCATGGGGAACAGACTACTGTTCACTGAGGACTACCATTATTGTGACAACGGTACTGCCATGCCCACCGTAGTATTTTGGATCAGTCGTAGTCTTTTTTAATTCATCTTGCTTTATAATTGCTTTTAATGCACTGACAAAATCTAGTTATATTCAAATACAATCATGAAATCTAGAAATATTCAAATGCACTCATAAACCTAGTACTATACACCTCGAGGCCCAGTCACATACAATGTATTTCGCTTTTTATCCCCGTGGACGTTTTGATATAATATTAAAAAGCTTCGAGCAAATACAGAACAATCACGAAATCGTTCCGTGAGTAGCAATAAAATTAGAATTGCCTATCATTGTAGAGTTGCAATGAGATCGACCGTCAGCAACGTTGATTATTCTACTCGTTCGACCTCAATTGTGTAATCCATACACCACAAGTCTAAACACAGTTATAAAACACTGTTTTTTGCTGGGGGGGCGCTGCAGTAGCCTGCCTCGATTGGCTCGGCAATATCCGTTCCCTATTTGCTTCGATCCGCTTGGTAAATATAGCATGGTAGGGGAGGACAATTTTATACGTGTAGCGCACAGAAACAATCCCTTATTTTTAGAAGGTTGAAGGGATAACTCCGAATCTAATTGGGATGAGAGAACTTGCCCGCTGTCCCTCCCCCTGAATCTGACACTGCTGTACCTGGCATGCACAGACACACAATAAAAACGAACCCATCTTTTAATCTATATTTTATTTCAAACCTTTTAATTTATTCTATAAATCTTGTGTAAGACTAAAAGTCAGGGTGTTATATTGTGTTCATTCATATAATGGCAGTTAATTGCTACTCAAAATACAACATATATTTGTAAATAACATGAAACATTGCTGTAGCATAATTAAACATATATTGCACGTTACATCATAACAACATCACATTCCTTTGGAATCGCAACTGCATTCATCACTTTCCTAAGTAAACCACGTAAGCATACATGTAGCCAAGGGTCAGCACCCCTTTCAATCTGCCGATGCCCCTCCTCCTCCCCCCCTCCAATTCACCCTTTCAATCACCCCCGGCACCCCCTCCAATGCGTCCCCCTCCACCCCTCCTTTCCCAATCCCCCTCCCCCGGCAACCCCTCCAATCCGCCCCCTCGTCCCCCTCCTTTCCGTATTCCCCTCCCCCCGGCACCCCCTTCAATCCGCCCCTCCCCCACCCCCTGCACCCCCTCCCAACCACCCCCTGCACCCCCTCCTAACCTCCTCTCCCCCTCCCCTTCCATATTCCGTTATCATGCACAAGAGATTCCTTGTAGAACAGGGCTCTGATTCCTCATCCTTGATTTTGTAACACTTACATCACATAATCATGACCTATACGGATATAATGAAGGTCCGACTCTGTCACACGGACTATTCGGCCAGTCGGGTAAAGTTCGCCGTATTTGACGTTACACACACAAAACATGTATACTTAAGTCTCTAACACAGAAGTTTTCTTTAAAACGTGCCAACAGTACCCTGTAGTTTTTTGCGCAGATTACTCGTTATTTCGACCACTGCAGCCCCTACGCCGCTCCGTCGTAGATTCATCGGAAGAATAACCGTCCAGCGGTTTAGCTTAGGGTCGTAGCGTTCTATGGTGTTAAGGCTCGAACTACCGTCGTTTCCTCCAACAGCGTACAACATTCCATCCATCACTATGGCGTCGTGGGTACTCCTGGAGAAAAAAAAATAAGAAAACTTAACATCGAAGATGTGACATTTACAGACACCAAACAAAAACTCAAGAAAGTCTCACCTAGCACAATGTTCCAGACAGTCTCACCTAACGCAATGTCCCAGCAGTTTTCCCCTACCAAACAAAATTTCTACAAACAACACCCACCTTCTTGAATGCATTGGCGCTACTGTCTCCCAAACTCCCCTACGTGGACTGTATCTCTCTACGCTACTCAGCACCGTGGACCCGTCATTTCCTCCGCAGACGTAAATCATCCTGTCCAACACAGCAGCTCCGCAGTTGCTACGGCGACTCAACATGTTTGGAATGGTGACCCAACGGTTTGTCTGAAGGAGGAAAATAGAAATATCTAGAACTCAGCCTAGCACAATGTGTATCTTGAACTTTTCAACTTTTCAGTCATTTTGGGTGACATCTAATGCAGTAAAATAACAGAAACTTTTTTTGTCTCTGAAAACAGATATCTCGAACCAGAACAACAGGTACATATAGTTAGGTCATTCACATAGATACAACTTCAAAGCTGTTCTCTAGACATTTGAAATACAGAAACCTCTTGCCTGAATAACACTCACATGTGGGTTGTATTTCTCCACACTTGGAAGATGTGAACAGCCATCATATCCACCCACTGCATAGATATGATTGTCTGGAACATGAGGACAATTATTATAAAATAATTTTTTTTTTCAAATCAAGTGATTTACTCACTCAAAACATGGAAAATTATAATTTAACATACTTACAAAATATACAGAATCGATGTTTTTCTGCTAGTCATTTACTCATAAAACATGAAATCATGTATCTGGAGAGGTGAAAACTAACCTTTATTTCTAACATACTCTTTTTTGTAAACCCCCCCCCCCCTCTCCCCTTGTAAGCCTTTTGCAATTCCCCCATTGCAGGTCAAATGACCTACAAGATTAACCGATGTTTGTAGCTCCTCCCTGCTCACTGTGTTGCTAGGTTACTCAAGTGATTGGCAAAATGTAGTGTACATGTGCACTTCAAGAGAGCTCCTCCCATCTCACTGTGTTGCTGGGTTACTCAAGTGATTGGCACAATGCAGTGTACATGTGCACTTCAAGAGAGCTCCTCCCTGCTTAGTGTTGCTGGGTTACTCAAGTGATTGGCACATTGAGAAAGCAAGCAGAAAAACTGCTGATAGTGCTGGATCACATGAGTTTAGAATTATGGAAGGATTAAAAGAGAGAAGACAGGAGTACAGCCAAGGGGCTATTTCCACATTTATTTATTGATTAAAACTGTTTTAATATATGAAACAAATTTCAACAAGACCACTTTCTATCTGCATACCTAATACTACGAGCTTCAGATATCTTCTCTTGTATGTCATGGCCGCTATGGACGTCCACTGCTCGGTCAGCGGGTCGTAACGTTCAGCATTGCTCAGGCAAGAGGCTCCGTCGTACCCACCCACAGCATACACCAGGCTATTCCACTCACACACACCTGTGCAACAAAGAAGATTAACTGTAAGACTGAAAATTTTACAGGCTATGACAGGGTTCCCACAGATTAAGATCGATTCATCTGGATCGACCTTACCCCCTGGGGGTTCACCCTAAATTGCTGCCAGCTTCTGTGAGCCGAGTGAGCACAAAAGTTACGTACCCCCTAAGTAGGTAGGACAGACATTTAAGCTGATTAAGCTGATAGCAATCTAGTGAGACTCCCCAGGGGGATAGATGGATCTAAATATCTGTGGGAATGGTCTCTTTGATAGATGCACCATATATACCATTTTCACTTAGATAACTTCTATCAGACCTTGTGCTGTTTGTATAATCAGGTTTTCAAGACTTGTGATCTTACTAAAAACAAAGGTCTAAATTTTATTCCATTCAGACCATATACTTATATACAATTACCTAAACAGCTTCTCCTGGTCCCCATACAACTTATCATAGTCCAGGAGTTTACCAAAGGATTATAGCACTCTGCAGTGCAGAGGTCCATGGCACCATCGTACCCTCCTATGGCGTACAGCATTCTGTTCACGGACACCACCCCCGCACGCGCCCTCCTACTCAACATGGAGGCCACTATGGTCCAAGTGTCAGTCATCGTGTCGTAGAACTCGACCTCACTGTGGATCGAAAATAGGCTACCACCACCTTGGAGAAAATGCATCAATATTTGTTACATATGAATAAGAGGAATATGATACATAAATATGTGAACTCTGTTCATCCATTTTTTTTTTCAGTCTTATTACTAGTATTTTTATTTCTGTATCTCATTATACAAAATAGTGTACTTCAATATTATAGCAATCATTTTCAATTTGTTTAAGCATACCAAACAAAGGTTATTTAATTCATGCAAATTGCACATCTGTTAGATTCAAAATCCTTTTCATGACTCACCCACAGCTACTAAAACTGGCTTAAGGTCTTTACTCCGTCTCAG
This sequence comes from Lingula anatina, assembly GCF_001039355.2. Next base: position 606,832 of record NW_019775525.1, read on the forward strand.
CCTAGTCCTCTGTGTTTGAAGTCCATCTCTGTGGTTTGGCATCAAGTGGTACTTCATGGCCTCCAGTAACAAATCCTTGCATTCGCTGTTGGACCGTATAAACTCTTCTGACTCTACGCTGTTCATAAGAAAATCTCTCGACAATAGAGGGAGCTTCACATGACTGAGAAGCTGAAAGTAAAATGTGCTGAATAAGGTTTGCAATAACATAAAAGCAAACTTTGAGGCTTTACAAGTCTAGATATAACATCACAGATAGCTAAAATATTATTATCATTTTTATAACAGCTATAACATCAAAATAATCATAATATGTCATGAAGCTTAAATTCAATACTCAGTGATATATCTGACTCTGTGATTATTTGTCTAATTTCAAACACCTGTTGAAAGAATCACAATAGAACAATTTCACAAACAATAGAAAAAATTCACAGTGTATAATTTCAATTTAATCTTTAAAAGCTTAATTCTTATTCTCAGTTCTGGCCACTGTAAATATCCCAATTGTTTATTTATTTATTTATTTTAAATAATAAATTAAAAGAAATTCATTTACCTGACTTATATACGGCCCTCTTGCATCTAAGTCGTGTTTGACCCACTTGACCACGCTACGGAACACCTGCTCTTCTGACACAATACACAAGTCTTCACTTTTGACAAACTGGAGAATCTGAAGGATATACAAATAATAATCAGTTCAAATCTGGAGGAAAAAATGCAAATAATCACCAGTACAAAAGGATTACCCTTCAAGCATTAAGCTGAGGTTATCAAATTTTAAAAACAATAAAATATAGAGGAAACAAGTTATTTTAATTTATAATCATGCCATTAAAACTTTGAATTTCCAATTTACAAACCACACATATTTTGGCCATTTTTTCAAGTTGATCAATCCTTTACTTAACAACAAAATGTTATTTCTGATCCTAGGCAAATTTCTTTTTTTTTTTTAACAAACTGGAGAATCTTGCAGAAAAAATTTTGTGTTAATGATTATACCATTATATCACATTATTTCAACAATTGCCTTTTTTCTTTAGCAAAAAAAGTATATTATTGCTTCCTTTGGGCAGAACATTGAATTTTACTTTTCTGTTTTGATTAATTGACTAATTTATAATTTATCATTTTTATTCATCTATTTGTATCAAGCAAACCTCAGTAAATGGCAGAAGAAGAAACTCCTCCGTCTCGCACACTTCCACAAAGTTATGCAGGGTAAAAGTGTGCGAAAGTGTCAGCAACTCTTCGCATGAATGTGTGTCGGCAAAATTCCTAATGCCCAGGACATTGGTTGGATGTAGCTGTTTGATGAGGAATTTGCAGCACGCCTCGCGTACGCTCTGAAGTTGGAGCAGACTGGCAGCTGGCAATAAAATCTGAAAATGAAAAAGAGACAGAAGTCACAGAATGAGGCGTTAGATGTTTATACAGCAAAATTTTAGATTTTCTTGTAAATTTTTGCATTTGCAAAACAGATTATTTCAACTATTGCTTTTTACTTTTAATTAGCAAAATTTTTCCTATTGCTTCCTCAGAGAAGAACATTGAATTTTACTCTTGAATTTTATTTTCCTGTAAATTTTTGCAATTTATCCCATTTTATCCCTTGATCACCAAAGCAATGTATGTAACATAATTTTCTGTGACCAGCACTTCTGAAGTATTCATGGGACTGTTCCACATCAACTGGGACAGTCCCATCTATACTTGGGCAATTAATGGGCCCTTTGCAGCTAGATGACTAGATGTTTACTGGACAGCAAGCAAGCTGAGACAGTCAACAACTAAGTATACCTGTACATTACTTTCTGTGACTGTGATCTCTGAGGTATACATGAATTCGATCAGCAACTCCATGGCGGTGGGGTCCACATCATGCAGGCGGACATTTTTGGAATCTTTTTCGACCATGTCATCTGCAAAAAGAACAAATAGAATAAAATTCATTTCAAAATCTTCTTTTTTCTACCGTATCTTCTGCAAAGGGAATGCAATGTTAAAATAAGTGATAGCCTTACATATTTCAACATCTTCAATTCAAATCTCATATATCATACCAGTGGGTCAGAAGTCAAGGTCAGAGGGGTCATGAAATATTGTCAATCCCCCTGCCCGACTTTCTACACATCAATTTACCCTTTATTCAAATGAAACCCTCGACATTAAAATTCCATTGTATTGATCTCTTCAGTCAATTTTTTTTATTCAAATTATTCTATAAACTTACTTGTGAACATGGCATGGAAATATGAACTACAGGAAGCCAAGACAATCTTGTGAACATGTAAACTGAGATCGCCAACATCGAGGATGACATCGCACATCTGTTTTGTCCTCTGGAGATGATGCATCATCTGGAACGCCCCCTGGTGGTGGAGATTTGCAGTGTACTTCAGCGTGGATTCACCAGTTGTCTTGCTGGTTGGGGATTTCAAAGGTGACGGAGGGGTTAACTGAGGGTCCACTTCCATCATGGTTTATAAATTTTGTGACCTGTTAAATTCAAATTATTAATAAAAATTTTATTGACTCTACTATAATTATTACTTTTATTGAATCAAATGAATATTTATATATTTTAGCAGCTATCTTCTAACCACCGTGACAGTAAACATCAATTCCCCTTAATTTCCAGTTTTTCTTTCCTTTTCAATTTTTTGTTTTCTTTGGTGGGGGACTATATAAGAGACTTGAACCCAGATTTTAGGATTTATATTTTTGCCAATTGTGGCAGGTCAAACATTATATTTTACCCTTGTGCCCACCCCGTAGTAAAAACCTGGACCAGCCCATGTATTGGGAATGTGAGTATTTATATTATGGAGTGCAAACTGGCATCAGTTCCTGGAAATTGGCCCATTATTTTTTTTTTCAGTCCGTAACATATGCACCTGTTGTATCTTAAGAGAAAAAATATATATATGCCCAAGAGCACTAATGCATTTATTTTTGTTACTCCTTCACTAACAGAAGTGGAACAGAAAGATTTTTTTCAATGTCAGTGATTAACTGCCACTGGCTGAAAAAAATGCCTGGCAAATTTTTGGATACCTTTCTAGCTGCCACTTAGTTATTCATTTCATATAATATAAGGTCTATGTATTTTAAGTGATGTATAAAAGTAAAAACCGTGTTGCCAACACTGAAAATCCTACAACAACCATGACTGACGCCTTGACTCCATGGCATTACTATAGTAAATATTTTCTCTGCTCTGTTGCTGATACACTCAAGTATAGAATTATTTTTTTACATTGTATGTGTGATCTAATTATTATTATTATTATTATTATACACTTCGACTCAAGTATAGAATTCTTTTATTACATATTATGCATGAATTAATTATTAGTCTAATCATCTAGTCTGCAGAATACAAGCGCTCCTATCTAGCCAGTGCGGAAGATTATTGAAAATAGTTATTAAAGGTTATGTTTGCTAATTTATATGACTTATATACTTTTTTACAATAGTTCAAGTGTACGTTCATGCAAATTTCGACTTTTTAACAGAGAGGAGCCGCTAGTTTTGGTTTATCAGGCACGTAGTCGGGGGTTGATCGTGGGGTTCTTCCGAACCGCCATTTTTGTCGGGAAAAAATGCACTTTTGGGTAATATTTGTCTCCTTTTTCATAAAAAAGAATCCCCCCCCCCCCCCTTGGAAATAGATGGCTACGGGGCCGTATATTGTTATTATTATATTGGAATGAGCGCCAGCATTCCGAAACATTACCGGAACGCGAAGAGAGAAGCGCGTTACTGGATACATTAGCACATACATAACAATCTAGCCGTCGTATCCCAACTGCACCGGAAACTCTCTATTATTATCATTATTATTATTATTATTCACTCCATGCTTCTGTCATTTTGTGTCTATTTTTGAGAGGTACAGATAACTCAAATGTCTTTTCTTGTTTCCAAGGTACTCATATAATCACCACCTTTTCTGCATTTTATTCAATGCCAATGAGAGTCCCATTGTTTCTGCAGAGTTAGAGCGATCTCCCTTGAAGGATACTTTCATTGGGGATTAGCCATAAAATGGGCCATCACAACTGGACAACGAACCATCTGCAAATGCATATTCCCACTGATTTAAAGTAATCACAACTATTTGTAGTGTAATTTTAGCTATAAATTTCAGGTAGAGATGCCAGAGAGCATTTTGGCCATAGACTACTAGTAGTCAATTTTGTTTAGTCTCTATCAGTTATTTTTAGTAGAACCAAGGTGATATCGCTTACAGGTAAATAGCTATCCCAATGGCAGATCTATGATTTCAATTAAGAAAGGGGGCACCAAAGGTCACCTTCCAATTTTTCTCCCCCCCCCCCCCACCCCCCCAACACACACACACACAAACACAACAAAAAATAATATATATATACTAATACTAAGTAATTTAAATATATGGAATACATACGATAATTTGAGCTTTTTTTTTGGGGGGGGGGGGTATTTTATGATGGGAATGGGGGGGGGGCACCTGTCATGTACTTATTAGTTTCATTCTCCATATTTGACTGTATCCATGCCTTCTACCGGTACTTGACTTTATCATCTCTTCCTTCTGGCAGCTACGGGTACGAAAATGTCACAATTAATTTAAAAAAAAAAAAGAAATTAAAGCCATTTATCTTTTTTAAATTCTAGTGATTACTTACATACTGCAGCAATTGCATGAGAAAGAACATTAACCTCCTTTTCTGTCATGACTACCATGTTAAATCTTTATAATTGCGGATGTGTCAGTATACACACAAAGAGAAAGTGTAACGTCGAACACGCAAGTCCATGGTTTAGATATAAAAGACACAGACAAAAAACATGAAACATGTCATCTGAATAAATCCAAGTTATTGCACTCTTATATGTATTTGTCAGGGGGAATGACAAATTTGTCTGGGGGAGGGGGGGCATTAAAAATTTTAATAGGGAGAATGAATTTCCTCATATCAAAACTTGTACTGTAAAAGGGCTGGGGATGCTTTGAATTTTTGAGATCGCTTTAAAAGACTGGGTGGAAGAGTTTCAGGCTGAGAGACCAAATCTCCATCCCCTTGTGACCATGGTAAACGTTTTGTTATGCAATTCAAAGCACATTATTGAATTTGACAATCAAGTTAGAGACACGTACACGGTTTAAATTGTTTCCAGAGTCTATAGTAGCTTAATTAAATCAACACAATTCAACACAGCAAAAACTTTCAGCTACATACTTAGAGGGCAAATGTGTCCTTAACCAGGACAGTAATCAATAGTAGCGACCTTTGTTGTTTGTTTGTTTGTTAGGTGACTGGAACTGTATTTGACAGGTCAGGGATTTGCAACAGAGGTGGGAAGTGGTATTTAATTAATTGACATCGTTGTCACGAACATTTTAAATGAACACGAAATATTTCGACTGTATGCACACCCTGCCTTGCAGATATTCTAAAATTCAGGTAACGCAAGTGTCAGACAGGTTAAGTTGTACAGGTCTATTATACAAACATTGAAACAGCTGATTTCTAAAAATAGCACACAGAACGTCATCTTTTTCTCTACAACAAAAATGTTTTCCACACCGCGTATGATTTTAATATAGGACACTTACCGTGTGTCTATGCAATCCTTTGTTCTTATAATGAGACTCTTTGATAATCCCAAGTATTTGACGGACATAAGTTGGAAATCTTTGTACACTTTGTCCACGTCTTTCTGCTTAGTCTTTGTCCGCGCATGCTGGTTTGTTGACAACTTTAGTATATTTTTTACTCAAAAGATGGCGCTCTAATATTTACATCTGATTTTTGGCATGTGTCGTTTTTACTTATGCACACATTGTAGAATTGTTTATATGGAATATTACATCACTATTATTGGCTTCGAATATTATAAGCATGCTTTGACTTACTGGCTCATAATTTTGCTTGATTGAAAAATATCTCTGATGGGGTTTGAGAGTAACAAGATGGCTGCGCCCAGGAAACTTGAAAAATTTTGTTTCCCACAAGATTTACAATATATTGGGTATGGTTTTCTGAATCGATATATCAAAGTTAATTTGTAGCCAGTAACACATGATTCAGATCACTATGATTGCATTCGAGGTGTTGACAACTGTGGTTTTCCGGAATCATTTGTAAAATTCTCCCACCCAATGTAAAAGTTAACTGAAGCTAGTCCAGACTAGACTGCACGTTTTAAATCTGATGCATGCTTAGCACTCAAACTCATGCTTGAGCACACATGTACCAGGTGCTTAAATATGTTCTACTATCACACCTGAGGTGCACGTCGTGTGGATTTTTTTTTTTTTTTTTTTTTAGTCAATCGAAGGGTGATCTGGTTGTCTACTGACAGTACTGTCTGTACTGGTTATGCATCTATCATAAGTGGGGGAAAAATACTTTAACCATAACAAGTACAGTAGTATGCACAGACAAATGAACAAATAGTTTTTTCTCATTCTTTTTTCGACTTGGACCAGTCATATCTAGCAACGTATGGGCTTGCCTTATATAACCGTTCCAAACTGTATGATATGGTGTAGTTCTGGATATATTAATAACTGCTATTTCACATCAATTTGCAGTCTTTTTTTTTTTTTTTTTTTTTTCAAAAGAATATGGTCTTTGGTCTGGGTGCTTAGCTATATTAAAAAAGAAGATGGTAAGAATAGAGTTTTGTTTAATGCAAGTTGGGGTCTTTGGCAGTCAGCAGTTTCAGAACTTTTCCGAGATGTGACTTCATTTCACTCAGAGATTTTATATTCGGAGATGGGACTTCAGTTCACACTGTGATTTTGTATTAGTGGGAGATAGGACTTCAGTTGGCACCAAGTTTTTATATTCCAATATGGGACTTCAATTCACACTGCGCCAGTTCTCCTGTGCTTGGTATTCTTGAGAATACCTGTACTATACTGTTGTTTTTGAAAAGTCACTGATCCCCTAATGAATTTGCAATGGCTAGAATTAAAGTTGAAATGAATTTGCATTGTTTTTTTTTTTTTTTTTTCCTCCGCATTGCGCTGCACTGTAATGTTTTGTAATGAATTGCATTGTATTTTGATGTATTGCATTGTATTGTATTATATTGTATTGTACTGAGTAACATTAGATTATATTTTAGTACTACTTTTGCCATTACAGAACTCGAGGACAAGGACATTCTGCCAGCTCTCAGAAAGTTTGTGTAGTAGCTGTAGTGGGAAAGACGGGTCTCAATGCTCACACAGGGAAAGCTACCCCACTTAATCAAGTGTTTGATAAACAGATATTTCAGGTAAATTGATAAAAAAGTAGAGCATTTTTATTAATTCAAAATCATTTGATTTTGAGTCAGATTTTTTATCCTTCTTCGTTTTAATAAGAAAGGATGATGTCAGAAGTTCACTTCCATTAAGCCAGCCATCTTAAGTACTTTTCAGTTTTTTTTTATTTCATTTTTTTCATAAGGTTAGATATTCAATGGAACACAGTAAACTCAAATAAGATGGTAAAAACCTCAAAATTTCATTACTTAAAAATTAATTAATAACTTAAAATGCACGAATCTGACATGACCATACTATAGTAGATGACAAACTTTTCAAAACTATTGAGAGGCCCATTTTCAAGTTTGGCAAGTTTTTCAAAGTGAAAAATACTGTCAGCAGAGAATCATCTTCAAACTCAATTTTCCAAGAATGACTGAGTTTTCAAGTTTTTACTGTAGTTATCGACCTTGCTTTGTTTTGGTATTAACTTAGCACTCTGTGCCTCAGAAATAATTTTTTTAACATGTTGCTTGTAAATATTCCAGAGTTTAGCACAACAAGACCTGAATATTGATACAGAAATGGTAAGTACTTTCTAATTCACCTTTTTGAAAAAAAAATTTTATATGCACGTACCCACCCTCCAATATATAGTGGCAATTTTAACTTCCTTTCTCATTACATTATTTCAAGATTGATGATTATAAGTTACAGCTTGAAAATATTTTTCTGGTTTGTCCCAAACTGGATATCAAAAACTTTCATACACTTTGAAAAAAAAATTTTTTTTTTTTATTTCGTGGATCCTGAATAAGATGATAAGTTATTGCTGACAGTGAGACAAAATAACGTTTTGATCCAATTTGGCGAATGATAACTGTAAGTTGTTATTCTGTCTTGAGGTAAAAGAGTTCAAGAGGAAATCAACAAAAGCAGTTTCAGATACATTTTCATCTTTTAATTTTAATTATTGATTTTCTTTCCAAGCTATTGCAAAAATTATGAAAATTTGCACAGCATCCCATGATCTGTTTAGCTTGGAAGTCTTGTTGGGCCATATCTGAAATATACAAATAAAAAAATTAATATTGAAAACAAATCAATTAATACATTTGGACTGAATGTATGAGGGGAGATGATTGGTTAACTGTTTAAGTGGAAGTCAGTCTAATTACTAGACTAGTATAGTCTTTCTCACTGTGATTTAGATCAGTTTTGGTCTTAAAAACTGAATTGGTACAATTAAAGAGCATTTCACCCCACCTCCATCCCCCAATTTTTTTAGTGCACTCTTTTGACAGTATCCCTTTGTTGATTAGTTTTTAAAAATCCCTCATGAACTATACAAATCACATCCATGGTGGTATTAAATATTAAAAGCTTAAGATCCAGACTTAAATAGTTAATGGTTGGAAACGAGGATAAAAAAGAAGAACAAGATTTAGTTTATGACTTATGGAGGTGTGATGCAGGTGAAAACTCACCAGAGTGTCTAAATGACGCACCCACTACACGAGCATGTTCCAGTGCATGTTTGGGTACAGTGAGGGTTGCCTCCGTAGGTACAGTAAGAGCAACTGCAGTCCGAATCTTGGCTGCACTCACTAGTACTCTCTGTATGTGATTTGAAGAAGAAGAAAAATATTTATATCAATTTTTTTATTCATTTTGTTTGTTTTTACTTATTTGGGTTAAATAAGCTGAATCGCTGAAAAAAATGACTGTGAGGTATTTTCGAAGGCAAAGGATATTCTTAATAACCCCTAAAAAATTCCTTATAAATATGTACTCTGAAGTTCCAAATAATTATACTGGTGGAAAAAGCAACTATGTAGAAGATTTACTGCATGGTAGAATATTCGTATTACCTGGAAAATTCTCTCAAAATGAGTAATTGTGTTGGTCAGTTACATTTAACCTGCACTTTAGGAAATAACATTTTAAGATAATATTTTTAAGGTAAGCAACAGCACAGAATTACACTTGTCAGTCATGACTAGGATCAAATATTTTTTAAAATTTCAATATACGCTTGACAGGGGTAGATTGAGGTCGTCTTCTAGGTCTGCTGGAAGACAGTCAGATTTTAAAGTTTGACGAGTATCACCTTTTTTTCTGTTGGAAGATGCTCAAAAATGGAGGATGGATCTACAAAGATAATTTGGAAAACTGTCAGACAATATCTCTGTATCTGCCCCTGCTTTACTAGCAACGGTGAAGACCAAAAATGTATCTGCCTTGTTATCTTTTATGTTAAAAGTTAGGTCAACTTTCTGTTCTGAAACACTGGATAGACAAACAGAGAACGACGCCATGATGCCTGCAGGCTTGGACATGTGTATAATCTGTTTCACGACTTTGAAAAATAGTTATATAATAATATTGCACTGCAACTTTTAGGTGGCTGCATAAAATAGACAGATTTAACCAGCTTCTTAATAAAAATAACCATTTTTCATGAAAGCAGACCTTCCTTATATGTCTCCCCATAATTGTAAATGACATTATCAGGAAGTATGTGATTTTACTTCAACTAAATTGTAAAAAAAAATACAAAAGCTTGAAACCCTCAACATATAAATAACTATTTAATAAGTAAACCATGCATAAAATAACAAAATTTTCAGTTTACAGCTTGGTGAATGTTTTTTTTTTTTTTTTTTTTTCATTTTATAATTAGAGCAGCTGACTCTTCATCTGGCCTGAACTGGTTCAGCTGAATGTGCTTTGCACTTGCTAAGATCACTTCAAAATTCTCTCCCACTTAAACTCCTTTTACACTGGACGGCGTCCTGTCTGCATTCTTTAGTTGCAGAATGAATGCTCAGTGATTGGCCAGTTGTCAGCACATAAGATTTTTTTTTTTTTTACTCTCAAACAGGGCCATACTACAGGACGCAAAAAGGACGCCATCCAGTGTAAAGGGGGCTTAAGGCCACTTCAAACTCTCTCAAGGTAACTTTGTGGCTGCTTACTTGCCATCCTGTACATGATTAAACCTTAAAAAACTGAATGCTTCTCGGTATTTTCCAGCCAGCACATAAGATGCCAAATAAACCTTTTTGGTGGCTCTTCTTTGAAAATTAAATTAATAAACGTACCATTGGAAAAGGCATGTATCACATGGAAAAAATCTCAAAAAAAAATTAGCTGCTCAGGTATAATTTTTTGGAACTTTGGAGTTGTCTCCAAGTACTTATTGCTAATTTTGCATCTCCGTATTATTCTCTTAGAATAACAGTACTATAATAAAATATTTTTATTGCATTCAGCTCATTTAATTTTAATATTGTTAACTTCAAGCCCAACCTACCTGGGAAGCCAGCAAAGATGAGCAGTGCAGCAATAAAGCAAAACTTGATCATCTTGACAATATGGTGCTTGGTATCTTGTGATGTCCTTCCTCTCCAGTCTCTCCTGACGTTTCTGATGACTCTCTATCTGCTGATTCGTTTATAAATCTTTTTTCGCGTACGGTTATTACTTATATTTTCTAACACCTCATTTATTCTCCTTTTTCATTTCTCCAAGAAATGTCACTTTGGTTACTCACAAAAAATGTTGAAATTACTTTGCGATGTATAGCTGATGAACTTATCAAAACCTTTACAGTAGCATTTCATGTATAACACAGATTTTTTTTTTTTTTAAATTTTAGGGGGGGGGGGACCTGTTCATTCATGTTGTTCGAAATTAATGAATAATTACAGTATTTGCCCATTTATCAGACTGAATCATTTCTGAGACTTTTTAATGCATTACTAAAAGTCTCCGAAGTTCGAATACTGGTAGCACATTTTAGTGAGTACCTCCATTTTGTGTTCATCTGCTGCGGGTGAAGTGAGCTATTTCCATTAGTTTTAGAATATTCTCCAGAATGTTTTCCTATGCTGAGTGAACTTTGCTATGCTGACCCAAGAAACATCCAAAATGGTTTGTTAGCATAGGCGTATAAGGCAGAATCATTAAAGTTAACGGCCATGCTGGACAAAACAACACTTGCTGGACAGAATCGTCAGTTTGCCATCTCAGTGTAGAATAATGTTAATTACTGTACAATAAGAAAATTTTTTGTAGAAGAGTTGTTTGTCAAATGTATTGTTTACCATACCCTTATTCTTTGCAAGAAGAGACAAACAATGAAGTGAAATAAATATTAAGTCAATTATGTAAAATAAATAAATAAATAAATAAATAGACAAATAAGTTGCTGCTTGCCTCAACAGCTCTCTCCAGCATAGGTCTTTGCTAGTCAAGTATCTATAGTGGAGTGTATCTGTCTAGTAAGGCATATATGCTGTGATCCTGTCAAGCCTAGGCTAGCTTGAACCATTTTGGAAAGATTTTGGCCAGCATAGCCCTGTGTCATGGAACGAGTTAACTCGTGATCAGCACAGACAAAATGGTAGAGAATATTCTGATGAAAAATTAAGGGATAATGTGTTCATAGCATCATCATTTAATTCTTAGTAGTTAATTTTCAAAGTGGCCTGCAGCAGTCCTTTGATGCAGACATGATGTTGTCCTTGTTAAAACTTTGGAAGTCCAATCAGAGAGAGAGAGAGAGAGAGAGAGAGAGAGAGAGAGTGTGTGTGTGTGTGTGTGTGTGTGTGTGTGTGTGTGTGTGTGTGTGTGTGTGTGTGTGTGTGTGTAAATAATGAAATATCTCAAATCATTACTGTATGTCACTAACAGACTTTATAGTCTTTTTAATAAGGGTTAGAATTGTTTCCTGACATCCTCCATATTAAACTATTAATTCAAACAGCTCAAAGTTAACAATGTATGTAAAGAAAACTTATTGAAATCTATCACTGGACTACTGAGAATATACATAAACTATTCTCAGACTTGTCACTTATTCATATAAATTTTCATATAGACAAATGTAAGTCCAGTTATTGATTAAAATAAGTGACGGCACTGTCATGAAATCCTATTCAACTATGCCTGGGAACTGAGTCAAATTATATTTATATATTTATTTGTTTATTCATTTATTTATTCATTTATTTATTTAAATTTTTATTTATTTTATTTATTTTTTACTCTAATTTTAATTTTAATTTTCCTATTTTTATTTTATTTATTTATTTATTTATTATCTATTTATTTTATTTATTTATTATTATTATTATAATTATT
>NW_019775525.1:627616-648350 GCF_001039355.2 Lingula anatina
AGAGAGAGAGAGAGAGACACACACAGAGAGGGAATTTTGGTGCAGAGAGAGAGACACACACACACACACACACACACACACAGAATTTTGGTGCAGAGAGAGAGAGAGAGACACACAGAGAGAGAATTTTGGTGCAGAGAGAGAGAGACACACACACACAAAGAAAATTTTGGTGCACAGAGAGAGAGAGAGAGAGAGAGAGAGAGAGAGAGACAAAGAGAATTTCGGTGCAGAGAGAGAGAGACACACACAGAGAGACTGAAAGTATGGAAAGAAGGGAGATGAATTTTGCCATTACTAAGTAATGACTACGTGTGTGTTTTTATGAATGCGTGTGTGAGTGAGATAGAGAGAGGGGGAGAGAGAGAGAGAGAGAAAGCATGGAAAGAAGGGAAAAGAATTTTGCAATAACAAATTGACTGCAATTGTGTCTGTATATGTGTGTTTGAGAGAGAGTCACTTGGTCATTTCCACTCCAGGTATTGACCAGCCAGGATTCATGCATGGCAGCAACTACCTTCTACCCTGGGACATCCTGGTGAAGGGGGACAGGGAAAAGTGGCCCGCCATTAACGAGGCACCAGGGGGGAAGAAGGGGAAGAATAAACGAGGGCAGAAGAGCATACCAGGTGAGTTTGTGTGAAAACAGTGGGGTCAATGAAGACAGTTCACACAAGGACTATTTTAAACCTGAAACAAACTGATTGATATGTTTTCAGATCTATTAACTTGAAAATGAATGGTCATAGACCCAGTAAAACCAGGTTATTTGGTCATTTAGTGATGTTAATATTAATAGTCTGTCTGACTGATTTGAGTGGGTCTTTAAATGAATTTCTCAGCAGATAAATGTTTTTAATTTGATTTTATTTTTATCATTTATAAAAACCTGAATACAACTGTCCCAGATGCCACAGGTCCCTAATAACTGATACACTATTAAATTTTGAGCAAATTTTCTATCCCTCCTGCAGAGATCAGCATGAAAGTTTACCTTGGACTAGAATACAAGTGCCCCAGAGGTGACAGGTCTCTGATAACTGATACACTATTATACATAGAGCATATTTTCTATCATTCCTTCAGAACCCGCAGAGATCAACATGAAGGTTTACCTTGGACTAGAGTACGAGTGTCCCAGAGGTCACAGGTTTTTCTGCAGTGGCCCTGAGAAGATCATCAAGGTGCCTGGGAGTGGGCCCCCAAAGGTAAGGATTATATCATCATTGATTGGTGTCTTAGTAACTGGGATTTTCATGCCAGTTGAATTGTTATCAAAAATTATCCCCCCACTTGGATTTGGGGGGTTTGTTTTTATTTTTTTCCCAACCCTTGGAAAATTTAGCTGTGAATGATTGACCAGTAACCTGTCTTCCTGTAGATTTTAGAAGAAAATAACCACATCATGAACTTTTGTTTGTGAAGTTTTTATCATTCTGGTTTGGTGAAAAATACCCTGGGGAAGTGCTGCATATGATACACAGTATCACAGGGGCGGATTTAGGCCATCTTCTGGGTCTTCCGGAAGACGGTCAGATTTTCAAGTTTACATTGACGGGTATCTAATTTTTTCTGTCGGAAGACGGTCAAAAAATGGAGGATGTACCAACAAATATAATATGGAAGACTGTCAGAAAATATCTCTGGATCCGCCCCTGTATCATGTGATGCACAATATCATAAGATACATAATATCAGGGTCATTTGTTCTTGGCATCCATGGTGATGAATCCTTTCAATTTAAATGAGTATTACTAAGTTGTTTTTTTTTTCTGAAATTTTAGGACAATGCCAACAAGCTTCTGAGTAATGACATGCCACTGTACTTTCCATGTCACTGTAGGTAAGGGATTGCTGTTTTGGAAGTGAACATTTTATAATGTCAGTTGTGATATAGTATTTGATCAGATATATCAGACGTTCTACTTACTGAAAAATTTTTAAAGCACAAAATGTTCTTGCTCATAAACCTTATTTTTTTCAGAACTTTTGATTATTTTTTCAAGGTTTTTTTTCTAAACACAGCATTTAAAACATAATTATTGATTGATTTTGCTCATATAAAATGTATAAAAATTATGACTTTGATTAGTGAAATGCATACTTCAGCTATGACACATTTTCGAAAGGACCCCTAATTGCACATTCAAAAAATCATTTTCCTGAAAAAAATTGAGAATTGAAATAAAACAGCTGTTTGAATATTAATAAAGATTGTTATTTAAGAGACTGTAGTATGCCTATGAAGATCTTGAACCCTTCCTCAAAGATACTTAATGTGAGCACTTTAGAAACAATATTTACTTAATTTTTTTTTCATCAGCAATGTAGAACCTATTTCACCATTTTTGAGTCTTGTCAATAATTCATATGCAATCCTTTGTATCAGGAGTTCCAAAGGTCTGATGGCACAGTTGATGAGAATATACATAGCCACACCTGAAGGCCCTACCAACATCTCTATCAATCCCAGAATTCAGCCTGCGCCTCTGCCGTGCCCTGTATTTATGCCTAGTCATGATGGCGCCATTGTTCTGCCACAGGGAGGAATATGGGTGCTGCGGTTACCGTATCCTTCTCATTGTTTTTTTGTTTGTTTTTTTTCATTTTAAGTGATTGAAATGTGGTGGATGCAGATTTTATGTATTATGTAATACAGGTTTGTTGAATACATGTATGTTTAGGATATGGCGCATTTAATATAGGTATGATCACAAAGTCTCAGCATAAATTTATATACTAATTTGAAGGCAATTTTCAATCCTTTTTCTTTCATGCCCAATATGATCTGTATTGAAATGTTTTTTTTTTATGTCACTTTATGAATTACATATATGTTCCACTCATACTTGATTTATTGATATATTAAGCTTGCATGGGTCAAGTAATTGTATTTTAAATAGTTTGTATCCCACAAAATTATAAATCCCATATCCCTGTATTCAAACATAATTATAATCAAATTATAATCATAATGATTTTTAAAATTG
This sequence comes from Lingula anatina, assembly GCF_001039355.2. The sequence continues at coordinate 630,607 of NW_019775525.1, forward strand.
TTTTCCTTAATAAGAATGTACAGTTATGTATACATGGGCGATCATGGTCCGTACAGGATTCCAACAGAAGCCAACAACCTGCCAGCTTGTAGGTTACTGAAAGGGATGTTTGCTTATACCCATGGGGAATGAGGCTACGAACTGGTTCAAAACCCATAATGTTAGTGTCCATTAAAATCGCCAGTTGACCATGATGTGGACTGCGAATTTAAAAGGCAGTTTGAAAAATCATCCAAATTTGAAGTTAGTTGGTCCAATGATACTGGCGAGGCATTCATCAAAATTCCAGCATCTTAGTCAAATATTTTCAGTTTTGACGTGACATGTTACGAACTGAATAAAGCTCCAAAGCTCTCTTTTGGGGTCAAAGTTGGTCCAACAGAACCTGAGGAGAAGGATATTATTTTATAAGCCACGAGTTCTAAGGCTAACAAGATCAGCAGGGGGGCGGTGTCAATCTGTTGACCAGTAAACTAATGAGATTTTTCTATGGGAGCCAAAAGTATCATTTCTGAGATCGATGCTCAGGGTTTCCAGTACCCCAAGCCATATTTTCAGACTTTTTCACCAAATGGCGGTCGCATCCCTGCTTAATTAACTGCTAAAAATATTTCCCAAGCAAAAACTGAAAGTTGGAGACATTTAACGCAGGATATTGCAAACGACACAATCTACGTTGAAATCATTAAATGACACTGAAATCACTAATATTGTTTTAAGGGAAATTGTTTTACTTTCACATGAACATCTTTTGACCATTTTGCAAACTACAAATTCAAGTTTTAACACCAGGTCATGTTTATTTTCTAAACGATCGACGTGAAATCTGCTTGAAAAAGTTATTAAGCATTAAAGAATAATAAAGGAATTCACCTGACTTTTTCTTGTCAATTTCACATTTACTACATGTACATGCGACTTTTCTAATTATGAAATTCTCCACGGATTTGAGGACAAAAAAGTTTTTTGAATGGGAATTTTTTTTCAGCATGATTTTTGGTCCGCACAATACGTCACCCGGAATACCGCAGAGCAGTTGTTGGCGACCCAGATTTTGTTGCCGTGGTAACCGAAACTTCTGCCCTGCACGCAAGCTGAGAAACAGGGCTCCTTCTTCCCTTTCTTAGCGTTTAATTCTTTCTTGGCAAAGATGTCGATAATCATACCTTCAACTTCACATTCGTTGAATGACCAGTTGATGCTTTTACATTTTACGGAACCTAAGAACGAAAAAAATTAGATACGAAAACGGTGAGCATGGTTTTCCAATTACGCATGTAAACCACTTCTAGTAATTTCTTATACGACTCAGATTAAGTGGACATGGCCAGAGGTAAAAGGAAAAATCACTAATCTGCCATAATTTTTTTTTTTTTGGTTAATATGAAACTATGTATTTTGACATATCTCCAAGTTATACTATATGAAACTATACCTGTATGGCAGAATACGGTCGGCCTTTGATGCAAAAATTGATTTCAAATTTATCTTTAATGAACAACTAAATGAAAATACCAGCTGCTGAAAGAGAGAAAAAGTACTGTTTTATTCTTGGAGGTGGTGGAGGGTGTGTTTGTACATACGTGTTTTGACTTTCTGACACTGGAAACTGACTTGGAACTGCCCCTTGCATCCTTTTACATAGATCCTGTCCTCTGCCAAGCCGTACATCAACCCTGGGACGCACACGCTATCGGTCACTTTCTCCGGACGCTGAGTGACCAGTGTGATGTCTTTAACCGGGTGACCGACGCAACATTCCGTCCTGTAATCTCCGTGACAGTCGCAGTCCAATCGTCCTTTCTTGGTGGAGGCTGGAAAGATTGTGATGAAATTGAACATCGTGGCATATTAAATCATCGCTCTTTTCTTTCGTAAACGTTTTGCTCCATTGTATGTGTGATAACTTGATTTGGCGCTGTTTTATCAACCGCTTATTTTTAAATTTCGTATTACGTATTAGGCTTCGTTATTTTTTAAAATAAATGACGATTTTCAGTCAAATGGACTAACTTTTTATTTATTTCTGAGTAAAAACTGAGCCTTTTCTGCTTGTGAACATTTGACGAAATTTACGTGGATTTTGGTAAATGCTTGACATACTCATGTACGCTGTTATTTGAAGCTAGCAAAAAAATTTTTAAAAAGGGAAAGTTGTGAAACTTACCTGGCAGATTAGGAGGACCTTGCGCCGAGGACTTTCTACTCGATTTCGTTTTACTCTCTTTATCTGCGACTAGTCAAAGAGAGCACAACAAAAAGATATTTATCTACGTGGACAAAAGCTTCTTCTTTTTAAACTCATAATAAAAATCAAATGAAATCAATATGGCTGTTTACCAGATTTTAATCTTTTTAAGCACACAATGAAATGTAAAATATGGCGAAAAAAGAATAAATATAAGCGATGTGATGGTCATTCGTCGATTTCCCACCTTCAACACTTGAAGCTTGCGAAGAGAGCGAAAATAACAACGTACGTAATAAAAAATACCAAACCTACCTGGCAGACTTTTTGCTGAGGATTTCTTGCTCGATTTCGTTTTGCTTCCTATATCTGCAGCTGGCAAAGAGAGCATAAAAATGTACATTTATATACTTATCCACAAGCTTATCTGAAACCATTTTCTATTTTAACGCTCATAGTGAAGACAGCCCAGGGATGAGAAGAAAAACTGAGCATGACCAAAATCCAATTTAATCAAAATGCCTTTCTTACTTGCTCTTTTTGTTAACCCTTCCGATATGAAGGATACAAAAAAAGAAAATCCAACTTACCTTTTAGACTAGGATGACTTCCAGCTGAGGACTTTTTGCTTGATTTCGTTTTTCTACTTATATCTGCGACTAGAAAAGAGAGCACAAGAAAAGATGAATTTTTATCTACGTGACCACAAGCTTTATCGAAATCGTTTTAATATTTTTACACACAGCGCAGGGATGAGCAGAAAAATCTAAGTATGACCAAAATCCTATCTAAACAGTACGAATGACTGTCTACCTGAGTTTTTTACAAAAAAAAAAAAATTAAAGCGCAGCATAAAAGGAAGGTATTTTCAGTAATGGAGACCTAGCGTGCGATCCCGTCACCACACCCTCCCCCTCAGAAATTGAAGCTAGCGATATGAGTGAAAAATACATCGAAAGTAAAATTATCAAACGTACCTGACAGACTAGGACGACTTTTTGCTGAGGACTTTTTGCTCGATTTCGTTTGGCTCCTTACGTTGGCGACTAGCAAGGAAAGCACAATAGAAATGAGTATTTATCTATGTAGCCACATTTGAAATCGATGTTATGCTTTTTACGCACATCGTAAAGACTGCGCAGGCAGGAGCAGAAAAACGGAGAATAACCATAAATCCTATTTGAATTATATTGCCTACTTCCTACCTTAGCTGTATATTTTTGCCTTTTAATACAATTAAATCATTATTAGCAAAAATAAAGTGTAAAATGATGTGTAAAAGGGATTGAGATATCTAACGGATATCAAAGCTTTTCGTCAGTTTTCCCAACTTCAACACTTGAAGCTCTCAAAGAGAGCAAAATCATGCAACGAAAGAGGTGAAAATGTCAAACCTACCTGATCGACTAGGAGAGCTTTTTGCGGAGGACTTTTTGCTCGATTTCGTTTTGCTCACAACATCTGCGCCTTGCAAAGAGTGCAAAAATAAATATATTTATCTACGTGACCAGAAGATTATAAGTAATCGTTTTTATACTTATATAACACATAGTAAAACCAGCGCAGGGATATGCAAAGAAAAGTGAAAATAACTAAAAAATACTATTCAATCGAAATAACTGACATTTACTTGCTCTTTTTTAAACTTAATATTTTTAATTTGCAAAAAATAACTGTAAAATTCTGCCAAAAGGGAAGGAAACTATCTAACTGGCATGAAAAAATACATCGAAAGTAAAATTATCAAACGTACCTGACAGACTAGGACGACTTTTTGCTGAGGACTTTTTGCTCGATTTCGTTTGGCTCTTTACGCCCGCGACTAGCAAGCGAAGCACAATAAAAATGAGTTTTATCTACGTGGCCACATTTGAAATCGATTTTATGCTTTTTACACATATCGTAAAGACAGCACAGGCTGGAGCAGAAAAGCGGAGAATAACTCAAGATCCTATTTGAATTGTATTGCCTACTTTCTAACTTAACTGTATATATTTTCCTTTTGATATAATTTTAATTAAAAACCATTATAAACACAAAAAAGCGTAAAATGCAGTGTAAAAAGGACTGAGATATCTAACCGATATGAAAGCTATTCGTCAGTTTTCCCAACTGCAACGCTTGAAGCTTGCAAAGAGAGCAAAAACATGCAACGAAAGAGGTGAAAATATCAAACCTACCTGATCGACTAGGAGAGCTTTTTGCGGAGGACTTTTTGCTTGATTTCGTTTTGCTCGCAACATCTGCGCCTAGCAAAGGAAGCAAACAAAAAAAATTATTTACGTGACCAGAAGATTATCAGAAATTGTGTTTATACCTCCTGTACACAAAGGTAAGTCAACTTGGACGCAGGGACATGCAAGGAAAACTGAGAATAAGTAAAAGAAATACTATTTTATCAAAATAACTGACATTGTACTTGCTCTTTTTTAAACTTAATCTTTTTAATTTGAACAAAATAACTAAAATTCTGCCAAAACGGGAGGAAACTATCTAACTGACATGAAGGCCTCTCGTGCGCCCCCCCCCCCCTTCCCACACACACACACACGCTCACTCAAAATTTGAAGCTAATGAAATGAGTGAAAATACATCGAAAGACAAATTAAGACAAAAAGGTAAAATGCAGCGAAAAACGGATGAAAATATTTAACTGATTTGAAGACCATTCGCCCGCCCCTTACGATCAAATTTCAAAGCTTTCAAAGAGAGTGAAAAAGTACAACGAAAGAAAAAATTATCAAACGTACCTGGCAGACTAGGATGACTTTTAACTGAAGACTTTTTGCTCGATTTCGTTTGGCTCTTTACGCCCGCGACTAGCAAGGAAAGCACAATAAAAATGAGTTTTTATCTACGTGGCCACATTTGAAATCGATTTTATGCTTTTTACGCACATCATAAAGACTGCGCAGGAAGGAGCAGAAAAACGGATATTAACCATAAATACTATTTGAATTATATGACCAACTTTCTACCTTAACTGTATATTTTTGCCTTTTAATATAATTAAACCGTTCTTAGCACAAAAAAGTGTAAAATGCAGTGTAAAAGGTAGTGAGATATCTAACCGATATGAAAGTTCTTTGTCATTTTCCCCCAACTTCAACGCTTTAAGCTTGCAAACAGAGCAAAACCATGCAACGAAAGAAGTGAAAATGTCAAACCTACCTGGTTGGCTAGGAGAGCTTTTTCCGGAGGACTTTTTGCTCGATTTCGTTTTGCTCGCAACATCTGCGCCTAGCAAAGGAAGTAAACAAAAAATATTCACGTGACCAGAAGATAATCAAAAATCGTTTTTATTTCTTTAATATTTATTTATCTTCTTATTATTATTTTATTTATTTATTTTATTCATTTTATTATTTATTTATTTATTTATTTATTTTGTAGCTAGCGAAATGAGTGAAAAAGACAAATTATCGAACCTACCTGATAGACTAGGTCGACTTTTAGCTGAGGACTTTTTGCTCGATTTCGTCTGTCCCGCAACGTCGGCTCCTATCTCATCTGAAGGAAGAACAAGACATTTTTCACTTATGCGACCAGAGCTTTATTTAAAATCGTTTTCCACCTTTATGCACATAGTTAAAATGGCGCTGAGAAGAGCAGAAGAACAGAAAATGGCCAAAAATCTCATTCAAGCAATTCGGCTGACATTTTATTTGTTATTATTTAAGTTTCAATTTTTACAATTAGTACAGAAGTGTAAATTGGTTGGAAAAGGGAGGAAGCTATTCAACTGATACATGTATGAAGGCCTATGGTGCGAATTCCCGAAAATTTGAAACAAGCACAGAGATACAAATGAAAAAATTATAACACCTACCTTGTGGGCAAGGAGGACTTATATCCGAAGACTTTTGTCTCGGCGACGTTTTGCTTTTAATATCTGATTGTGGCAAAGAGACAACAGGATAAATTTATTTTTTTTATGTCAGTGAGCAGAAGCTTGTCCGAAACCCCCTTTCTACTTTTTACACACTCAGTAATGCCATTGCAAAGATGACCACAGAAAATGAAAATGACCAATAATCCTGTTTAATCAATGTGAGTGTTTTGACTTTTTTCATTTCAACATTTACGCACCAAATAAAACCTAAAATGCAGCGAAAAACGGATGGAAATATTTAACTGATTTAAAGACCATTCGCCCGCCTGCCCGTCCCCCTTACGATCAAATTTTAAAGCTTTCAAAGAGAGTGAAAAAGTACAACGAAAGAAAAAATATCAAACGTACCTGGCAGACTGGGACGACTTTTAACTGAGGACTTTTTGCTCGATTTTGTTTGGCTCTTTACGTCTGCGACTAGCAAGGAAAGCACAATAAAAATGAGTATTTATCCAAGTGGCCACATTTAAAATCGATTTTACGCTTTTTACGCACATCGTAAAGACTGCCCAGGCAGGAGCAGAAAAACAGAGAATAACTAAAAATCATATATGAATTACATTGCCTACTTTCTACTTTAACTGTATATTTTTTGCCTTTTAATATAATTAAACCATTATTAGCACAAAAAAGTGTAAAATGAAGTGTAAAAGGTAGTGAGATATCTAACCGATATGAAAGCTCTTTGTCTTTTTTCCCCCCAACTTCAACACTTTAAGCTTGCAAAGAAAGCAAAAACCTGCAACGAAAGAAGTGAAAATGTCAAACCTACCTGGTTGACTAGGAGAGCTTTTTGCGGAGGACTTTTTGCTCGATTTCGTTTTGCTCGCAACATCTGCGCCTAGCAAAGAGAGCAAAAATAAACATATTTATTTACATGACCAGAAGATGATCAGAAATCGTTTTTATACTTCTGTAACACATAGTAAATCCAGCGAAGGGATATGCAAAGAAAAATGAAAATAACTAAAAAATCTATTCAATCAAAATAACTGACACTTACTTGCTCTTTTTCAGATTTAAAATATTCCTAATTTGCAAAAATGAGTGTAAAATTCAGCCAAAAGGGAAGGAAACTATCTAACTGCTACCCTCTATCAAGTCCACTGATTGATTTTTCACTAGATATTCACGTGTGTCGGGCTAAATATGGTCAATCTTCTAACCGTGGCAAGTGAAAAATGTGCCTATTATATCTGCCACCCTGGTAGAGGGCGTCTAACCGATATGAAGGGCTCTCGTGTGCCTCCCCCCCCCCCCCCACACACACACACACATACTCAAACACACACGCTTACTGAAAAATTTGAAACTAGCAAAAAAAGGGAAAAATACACCAAAAAACTTATCAAACATACCTGATAAGCTAGGATGACTTTTAGCTGAAGACTTCTTGCTCGATTTCGTCTGTCCCTCAACATCTGCTGCTAGCTCAGCCGAAGGGAGAACAAGAATTTTTTTATATTTACGTACATGACCAGAGACTTATCTAAAATAGTTTCTAGTTTTACACAGTAAAGGCAAGGATGAGCAAAAAAACCTGAGGATAACCAAAACTCCTATTTGAATTATATGACCTACTTTCTACATGAACTGTACATATTTGCCTTTTAATAATATTTAACCTTTATTAGTACAAAAAAGAGTAAAATACAGCGTAAAAGGGAGTGACATATATTACCGGTATTAATGCGATTCGTCTTCTTTCTCACCTTAAACTTTTCAAGGTTGTAAAAAGAGCAAAAAAAACGTACAACGAAAGTAGTAAAAAAATATACCTACCTGGTTGACTAGGAGGGCTTTTTGCAGAGGACTTTTTGCTCGATTTCGTTTTGCTCGCAACGTCTGCGCCTAACAATGGGAGCAAACAAAAAAATTATTTACGTGACCAGAAGATTATCAGAAATCGTTTTTATTCTTTTTGAAGCTAGCGAAATGAGTGAAAAAGACAAATTATCGAACCTACCTGATAGACTAGGTCGACTTTTAGCTGATGACTTTTTGCTCGATTTCGTCTGTCCCTCAACGTCGACTCCTATCTCATCTGAAGGAAGAACAAGAAATTTTTCACGTATGCGACCAGAGATCAACCTAAAATCGTTTTCTACTTTTATGCACATAGTAAAAATAGCGCTGAACAGAGCAGAAGAACAGAAAATGACCAAAAATCTTATTCAATCAATTTGGCCGACTTTTTATCTTTTATTATTAAAGTTTCAATTTTTACAATTAGCACAAAAATGTAAATCGGTTGGAAAATGGGGAAAGCTAATCAACTGATATAAAAGCGTATTATATAAAGGACCATACTTGAAACAATTTGAAACAAGCACAGAAATATGAAAGAAAAAATTACAAAACCAACCTTGTGGACAAGGAGGACTTAATTCCGAAGACTGTTCCCTCGGCGACGTTTTGCTTTTAATATCTGAGTGTGGCAAAGATAAAACAAGAAAAAAATATATACATATATATGTGTATATGTAAGTGAATAGAAACTTCTCTGAAATCGTTTTTGTACTTTTAACACACTGAGTAAAGACATCGCAATGATGACCAAAGAAACTGGGAAATACCAATAAACCTATTAAATTATTTTGACTGTCTATCTGACTGTCTACCTGCCAAATTTTTTTTAAATATTCCAAACGTAAAATGCAGCAAAAAAATATTCCGCCGCCCCACCCCCACCCCCCTCGTACGTTCAAATTTGAAATTTTCAAAAAAAAAAGTGAAAAAATTCAACGCAAGAAAAGTTATCAAACTTACCTGGCAGACTAGGAGGACTCTTAGCCGATGACTTTTTGCTCGATTTCGTTGTGCTCTCAGCGCCTGCGACTAGCAAAGAGAGCGCAAGAAAGAGCGCAAAAGTCACCGCTACAGCTCTTCTCGGATCCATTCTCTCTCCTCTGATCGGAATCCAGCAAAGAGACTGTGCCGACTTACACAATTGCAGATATTATATATGCATTAATGATGTATGAGATGGTATTTCCCTATGCAGCGAGCATTGTCAGTAGTTGGCAACGGACTGGAATGTAACCGGGGAGTGTAATGTATACAAGGTCCCGTTCAGTCTGGGGTTTTGATACCAGTGTGACAGGAATGGTAGTCCCAGGAATGTAGGTCCGGGGTTCCAAGCGGACTGCCATTCCTATCACACCCGTTTTAGCCCCCCCCCCCTCCTCCACGTCCGACTTCATATCGTAGTCGCTTGACTACACCCACTTTATATGAAATAGGAAATAAAAATGGTAGTGTAATGTTATGTTTACAAGGTCGCGTTCAGACGGGTTTAACAAACATTGTTTTAGTCCCCAAGATACTAGTATTCTTGATTGAAATCCTCCCCAATTTTCTTTCTCTCCTCTAGAAAAAATTCTGATTGTAAAGAGAGAACCTACCCCCCCCCCTTCCGTTATTGTTATGAAAAGTTGCTCGATTTGAATCCTCTTTCCCCCCGCCCTTCCACCGTAAAATGGTCAGCACAGTGCGGGTATTACAAAGAATGTGGTGGAAGGGGTGTATTATATAGCCTAATGACTTATGTTCGAACTGCAACAATTTTGTCAAGACCCGACAACGCTAGGCCCTATTTGCAATCTCTCTCTCTCTCCCTCTCTCTCTCTCTCTGCTTCAGTGAGATTCACGATTACCTCACTAAATCATAAATTATTTTGCCAATTTACGCAAATCAAAAAGTCATCAAGTTGTTATACGTAGTCCTTTATTGTGGTAAAGCATGTTTCTGCATATTATTTTGAATATATGTAAATTTGTGGTGCTGCACTGCAAATATTGAGGCTAAAAATCTCAACTGACAAGTCTTTCCACTACCGGGTTTGCAACCGATCAGAACAAATTTTTGCAAGCTCCCCGCCTTCAAAATTGTGGCTTTGACAAAAAACACCAAATTCATTCATCTTCATTGAGATTCATAATTACCTCACTAAAAATGTAACAGCTTTTTATTTTGTTACATATTTGTGAGAGCAAGCCGAAATCAGCCCCCCAAGCTCTCGCCAGTCTCGTGTAACAGGGTCTATGTTATGTAGCAGGTACCCCGAGAATCAACGATTCACTATGCGACCTACCATGTTTATACTATATTAGTTACACGCAACATCTGGGACACTAAATGGCTAAAACAGGGTGTCATCAGGCCTTACAAACGTAGGCCTATTTGCCGTTTGCGATCTTGAGTCACGGGTTGGTGATCACGAACGCCGAATTAAGGACTCAAACGGCGATTTCATGGGGCAAACGTAAAAACACTTGTCGCGAGATCTCAAAAGGCAATTGTCATTCATGAAGCCTGACCCTACGTGAATTGACCCCGTACTTATTGCCATATATATAATTGTGTTACCCTGTATACTAATAAAGGTGGCCCTGATGAATCCCGCGGGGGTGGGGTGGTGGTGGACTTATATTTCTCACAATCCTCAAAACTTAGCCCATCCCTCGGGAATAACCGCTGACTTGTCGATAATATCATATGGGAGAGATTCTGAGGCTCAGGGTGTCTCCTATGGATTTGAACTTTCAAAAATTTAAAAGAGAAAATTCTAATGATATGGAAACCGTCAATCATGAGTTTCTGTCACAAGGTCCGCCTGTCAAATTAAATCATAAACCGCAAAGAAGAATGATTTGTGTTGGTACGCTCACGTTATAGATTAACGCTAGACCACTCCTAGTGTTTTTATGCAGTATTTTATGAGGACGTTTTCTTTCTGTAATGCACCCGATAGCTTCAAACTAGCATTTTCATTTCCTTCAAGTCCTTTCTTCTATTGTGGTAAATTGAATGTATTATATTTGGTGTGAACGCCTTAAATACTTGACCATTCGACCAAAGTGCATATTGAGATGAGTCTAGGGAGTATGTACGGTGTTTAAAAGTTAGACATTTATTTTTTGACAGTTCAGAAAGATCGTTATTTTGAATAATTATAAAATAACCNCCAATTTTCTTTCTCTCCTCTAGAAAAAATTCTGATTGTAAAGAGAGAACCTACCCCCCCCCCTTCCGTTATTGTTATGAAAAGTTGCTCGATTTGAATCCTCTTTCCCCCCGCCCTTCCACCGTAAAATGGTCAGCACAGTGCGGGTATTACAAAGAATGTGGTGGAAGGGGTGTATTATATAGCCTAATGACTTAAGTTCGAACTGCAACAATTTTGTCAAGACCCGACAACGCTAGGCCCTATTTGCAATCTCTCTCTCTCTCTCTCTCTCTCTCTCTCTCTCTCTCTGCTTCATTGAGATTCATGATTACCTCACTAAATCATAAATTATTTTGCCAATTTACGCAAATCAAAAAGTCATCAAGTTGTTATACGTAGTCCTTTATTGTGGTAAAGCATGTTTCTGCATATTATTTTGAATATATGTAAATTTGTGGTGCTGCACTGCAAATATTGAGGCTAAAAATCTCAACTGACAAGTCTTTGCACTACTGGGTTTGCAACCGATCAGACAAATTTTTGCCAGCTCCCCGCCTTCAAAATTGTGGCTTTGACAAAAAACACCAAATTCATTCATCTATCTGCTTCATTGAGATTCATAATTACCTCACTAAAAATGTAACAGCTTTTTATTTTGTTACATATTTGTGAGAGCAAGCCGAAATCAGCCCCCCAAGCTCTCGCCAGTCTCGTGTAACAGGGTCTATGTTATGCAGCAGGTACCCCGAGAATCAACGATTCACTATGCGACCTACCATGTTTATACTATATTAGTTACACGCAACATCTGGGACACTAAATGGCTAAAACAGGGTGTCATCAGGCCTTACAAACGTAGGCCTATTTGCCGTTCGCGATCTTGAGCCACGGGTTGGTGATCGCGAACGCCGAATTAAGGACTCGAAAGCGCGATTTCATGCGGCGAACGTAAAAACATTAGACGCGAGATCTCAAAAGGCAATTGTCATTCATGAAGCCTGACCCTACGTGAATTGACCCTGTACTTATTGCCATAGATATATAATTGTGTTACCCTGTATACTAATTAAGGTGGCCCTGATGAATCCCGCGGGGGTGGGGGGTGGGGTGGTGGTGGACTTATATTTCTCACAATCCTCAAAACTTAGCCCATCCCTCGGGAATAACCGCTGACTTGTCGATATGGGAGAGATTCTGAGGCTCAGGGTGTCTCCTATGGATTTGAACTTTCAAAAATTTAAAAGAGAAAATTCTAATGATATGGAAACCGTCAATCATAGAGTTTCTGTCACAAGGTCCGCCTGTCAAATTAAATCATAAACCGCAAAGAAGAATGATTTGTGTTGGTACGCTCACGTTATAGATTAACGCTAGACCACTCCTAGTGTTTTTATGCAGTATTTTATGAGGACGTTTTCTTTCTGTAATGCACCCGATAGCTTCAAACTAGCATTTTCATTTCCTTCAAGTCCTTTCTTCTATTGTGGTAAATTGAATGTATTATATTTGGTGTGAACGCCTTAAATACTTGACCATTCGACCAAAGTGCATATTGAGATGAGTCTAGGGAGTATGTACGGTGTTTAAAAGTTAGACATTTATTTTTTGACAGTTCAGAAACATCGTTATTTTGAATAATTATAAAATAACCTTATGAGTCAAGGGAAATAATTTTAATAATACTGATAGATAATGCACCAAAATTGCAAAATTGCGAAAAGCCAGTAAAGGATAATTATCTAAAAAAGAGAAAATATTTCGTCGGTGTTTTCGAGTTTTGAAGTTGATAGTGACTGCTGGTTGATAACCAGCAAAGTAACGGTCCGGCCATACAACTCCATGTTACGTCTGTTACACTCTCTCTCACTCTCTCTCCTTGTGCAATTTTGAATTTTGAATATCGGTCTGGTGTTTCAAAGGTGTACTGCTTTTAGGTTATTTGATGTAAATCAAGTGCACATTTCGTTAAATTTTGATAAGAAAAAACTAAAAATCAATAAACAAACAGTGAGAACGTACTTAGAAAGAAATGGGAGTGTCTTGCGACTTTTGTTCACAAATTTAACGCCCTGGTTTGCAGTTTATAACCAAAAAAACTACAAAAAGTTAATTCAAAAGCGAAAATGAATTGACATAAAAATACAATGTATAAAGCACAGAAAACACATTGATCAAACCCTCGGCGACCCATGCAGGATCTAAATCAGACCACGCAATATGAAATGCTATGAAAACATTGATAATGCGCATAGTTTTATATAAATGTTGGCAACAGCCTTGTTATCAGGGCAGAATACAATGCTACAAATGGGACAATTAGTATATGTATATTTAATGTGCCCTCCTCGTGCCAGTTACGCCTTGAAATATATTCATTTACGTACGTCACCACCGGGGCAACGTGCGTTTGTTGACAAGCAATGGCGGTGCACTTCTGGACACCGTGTATACAATTAAATTACGGTAATCACTCACGGATGTCGAACACCCCTCTAATTCCAAACATTTTTTGTGCACAAAATTCGTATTTTTAACTACTGACAGAACATTCGTTTCGTGCAAAAAATGTCCGAGTTTGAAAATGTAATTTACAGTTGATTTGCCACTTCAGTAGACTGAAAAGTCGAACGCACAATGTTCTTTCCTATGCACTTTATTTTTACAAAATAGTAAAACAGTGAAAACCCGGCAAAGTTATTTCTTGTGCTCTAGCTAACATCTTTATGTTACACATGAAGTATTTTGGTCAAATCTAATTGATAATAATAATAAATCAAAGTTCTTCAAATTCAGGGATAAGTTACAGCATCTATCATATATTTTATACTCGAAAAGGCCAAGAGCTCTCCGCGTGGCAGTGACCTTAGGAGCCAATGCCCAAAAGAAGTATAAACCAATTCATGGCTAAAAGTATGTGAATACTAGAGCACATGTACTTTATTAGAAAAGGGTTTATTCAGCCATTAATGTACAAATTCAAAATTCACATATAACGGTCAGGGACGAATATTTCTATGTCCATCAGAGCACCTTTATCAGGGAATGAATATCAATTTTAGAATTTAGCCGTTAATTTAAGAAAAAATTACTGTATTCTCACACATAACGGAAATTGAATTTCTATTGGGATAAAATGTATAAAATGCTATTCGGGTAAAGTATTCAAGGTTACACTGTGGTTGCTAAAATTCTATTTTTTCTTTTGTTAAAATGAGCAAAAACAGATGGATAAAAATTCCTTAGAAACCCTTTGGACCCTTTGAAAGAAGTAGTCTTCGAACTGGTTAAAAAAAGAGAAAGCCTTAGCATTTAAAGGACAGCACCTTTAAGTGATGTTCTAAACTGAAAGAACATTGTCAGACGGGAAGATCAAGACGTCATTTGTAATATAATGTACGTGAGAATTGGGCTTCTTTATGTTTTCTGTTTTTTCTACCTCCCCTTTCCGCCTTTCCACTCAGTTCTGAAAAATAAAATTAAAATCAAAATTTAGAAATCTTTATCAAGAATGCACAAAATAACACACGACAATTGTCATGAATCTTGCAAATATACTAACAAATTCATGGGTTTATGAATGGTAAGAAAAAGAAACAGTCATTTTTGGCATACTGTATGCATCGCAGGCTCAAACCAAGCTCAAACACTTTATGGCTCCTCGACCTAAATTAATGCTGACAAGAGTATTTGCGTTAACAAGGATAAACATAGAAATTATTGTTCTAAATTTGGCCAATTTTGGCACTATTTCATGTAAATATTCTCATCAGAATTTCACATTTAAATTAACTAGCATTTGTTCACTTACTTAGGAAACATTTGGAAAGCCCGTTGCTCGTTAATTTTCCAGTATGTACTATTGGTCGTTTTGTCAAACCTGCCGTCCATTATGCCTTTCCACACGTTCTGGAAGTGCATACGACGTATAAAAAAAAGAGCGGGGTTTAGTTCGTTTACAAAATATTAATTCTACTCAACGTCACGTCCAATTACGTCTGCGAAACAAAAGGTTGGACGTTAGGACTCTCTCGCGCACGCGCGCATGCACGTTCGCACGCATATTGCTGATAAAATAAGCTATAACTGACACAAGGTAATGTATACAAGAACAAGAAACTCCTATACTTTATATCTGTGCAGGAAAGACCGCTTCAAACTTTATTTGGTAGATATAAAATCCTGCACTATTAAAAAAACAATATATCATTATAGAGACTCGATTTATCCTGATCTGCTGTATGCTTTTTAAGATTTAGGTTCTGTTCTTACGTACCTTCATCATGCTGGCCTGATCGACATTAAATTTGATCCACGTGTAAGTTGGTCGATGCTCTGTTGCTAGCAGGGTGTAATTCAGCGTAGTAAGTCCACTGTCCCAAGGCCCGTAGTGCCTATACAGTTGCGGTGCAAACTGGAGCATGGGACCTCTATGAATTATTTGCAATGGCAATCATTATACAACGGAAGCTATGCAGCATTGGAAATTCTGCAGAATATATGGCAATGGGTATGCAAAAACAACGAGAGTGGGACCAAGCGAAAATTCTCTGTTGCTAGTAGGATGTAGTTCAATGTATCAAGTCCGTCGACTCACATTCCATAGAAAAAAATTATATTATATGGATATAAACCAGAAGAATGGAAGACCTTTAAATTATTTTAATAATAATCATTTAAGAACGAAATAAAACATTTGCTTAATGATTGAAAATGAGTGGGCTTATGCAGAATTTCAAGAAGGCAAATATGATTATAAGTCACCGGGAATTCGAATCACTTTACTTAAAAAACTCTTGAAAAAAACACTATTAAAATAGTTAGTGATTAGCAGGTCGAATAAGTACTGGATACAACATGTACTAGCATATTTAAAAAGCACATGTAGGCTACTTGTTTTGGTTCAAGTAAGATGGATTTAAAATTTGTTTTTGTTTTTTTTTTTTTTTTTTTTTTGTCATTTTTAAATCATTATGCCATTTTTAACTTAAAAGTAATATTAAGCAAGCCCTTGTATCAGCCTAGAATATTACTAGGGGTGCAAAAAAACTTCTTTTTCTTTTTCACAAGATACATGTACTTTATAATATACACTGTATTATAATAACTCACTTTTCCATGTATACGTCACCAGGCAACCGCGGATGGTTTAAAACTCTGTACACGCCCAAACGATTGTTGGCATGCTCAATAGGAACCTTTTGATATACACTCCTAAAACAAGTCAGATCTGGTTTAATTTAAAATCGTACACCAACATTCAAATTATGATTGCGTTGTGATTTTGGCGGGAGAGGCTGTAAACTCTACCCCTTATCCAAAACAACCATCTGTCGCCCTTACCAGGGGCTTATCAATGGCGGATTTAGAGGGGGGTTAGGGGGGTCCTGACCTCCCCACCCCCCTTCGAATTCTGAATAAAATCACACCAATGGCCCCGTCTTGAAATTATAATTTTGACTAGCTGAATCATAGCTCTAAACCATTCCAAATGGCACTTTTTGCCCTCTAAAATACCATTTTTATGGGGTCCTTAAGCGGGCCCCCAACCCCACGCCCTTCAATTTATCCTGGGTCCACCCCTGCTTATTTCACTCTGATATAACAGTGCTTTTAAAACAGCCAACAGCAACAGTCGGTCATATTTAGTCCGCGGATCAGCTTGTTATTTATGCGCTCTAACTGAACGGTAATGAGGACTAATTTTAGTTGCATTTGTATCTACTGGTAACTTGTGAGTGTATGCCATCCCAAAATAATATTCAGAAGAACCAGTGCGATCAACTGTTAATGATTTTACCGAAAAGGGTTATATTTGCTTAAAAATTACCCTAATGATGAAGGGATAAATCACCTACAGTACCGGCGTCCATAAGCATGCCACTTACCTTAGAAAAATGTCGTCGTCATCACCACCCCATCCTATGTAGTTATTAGCAAACCCATTTATCTTTTTGAATGTGTCAGGAGTGAATCCAATAACTCCTCCGATGTAGTTTTTATAGGGGAGCCTGAAGTCACAACATGCAAAGCTTTATATTTATTCATTTACTTATAATTTTTATCTTTTTACTTATTTGTTTATTTCGTAAAATACTTGGATTTGAAATTGACAAAATAGATAAAACAGTCTTTTAAAGATCTTTTAAACAGCCGAGATCGCCTTATTGTCGCATTTTCAGTGATAATTTTCATTGGCAGAGAGAATCGAGATTCTGAAATCGAAGAGAGAGAGACAGAACATGAGCGAGAGAGAGGCTGTGTAGCGGATTATTATCACAGACCTGTACTTAAACCTATCCTCAGCGGAGGCAAAATGAAGAACTCTGCCAGGCGGACATCTATAGAGCAGTGAATTGTTCATAGGGATTTTATCCACGTCGTGAAATATGTAGCAGGTGAAATTGAACGTGGCACTGGCCTCGACAAATCCAATATTTTTGGCATATCCGGTGTTAAAAGGTTCTGGGTGAGCCTGCAGAAATATGAATACGCTGATTAAGATTTAAAACAGCACCCGATGTGTTCAGAAAACAAATGGAGATGAATTGAAATGAAGTGACGCAGGGTAAAGTTCAAAAAGTTTTGATAGAGAAAAGTTGAATGTTGCCGTCTTGCAGGAAACTGAATAAAGATGGTGTACGAACCCTTGATACTACCTATCTTTGTGGCACCCGAGGATCTGATACTATTAACTGAGACAGAGGGAGAGAGAGAG
>NW_019775525.1:649326-696033 GCF_001039355.2 Lingula anatina
CCTGAAGTCACAACATGCAAAGCTTTATATTTATTCATTTACTTATAATTTTTATCTTTTTATTTATTTGTTTATTTCGTAAAATACTTGGATTTGAAATTGACAAAATAGATAAAACAGTCTTTTAAAGATCTTTTTAAACAGCCGAGATCGCCTTATTGTCGCATTTTCAGTGATAATTTTCATTGGCAGAGAGAATCGAGATTCTGAAATCGAAGAGAGAGAGACAGAACATGAGCGAGAGAGAGGCTGTGTAGCGGATTATTATCACAGACCTGTACTGAAACCTATCCTCAGCGGAGGCAAAATGAAGAACTCTGCCAGGCGGACATCTATAGAGCAGTGAATTGTTCATAGGGATTTTATCCACGTCGTGAAATATGTAGCAGGTGAAATTAAACGTGGCACTGGCCTCGACAAATCCAATATTTTTGGCATATCCGGTGTTAAAAGGTTCTGGGTGAGCCTGCAGAAATATGAATACGCTGATTAAGATTTAAAACAGCACCCGATGTGTTCAGAAAACAAATGGAGATGAATTGAAATGAAGTGACGCAGGGTAAAGTTCAAAAAGTTTTGATAGAGAAAAGTTGAATGTTGCCGTCTTGCAGGAAACTGAATAAAGATGGTGTACGAACCCTTGATACTACCTATCTTTGTGGCACCCGAGGATCTGATACTATTAACTGAGACAGAGGGAGAGAGAGAGGGAGAGAGATAGAAAGAGAGGGAGATGAAGGTTGCTAAAAAGCAACAGTCGTTAAGCAGTCTACTTGTTCAATGACGAATATCTGGTAGTGGCACTTTTGGCTTTGTAGAAAAGGGTGTAGATTTAGGAGGAGAATTTCCAAGTGTTTTTGTCTATCACGGTAAGGGATGATGATCGCCACGTGATCCCTAGGCTTGCATGACGTAGGTGCCCATCGGCCTCCAGTGGCGACCTCTTTAAACAGCTCCGTTCTGTTTGACATTGGCAACGGTTCCAAACGTACTTTGTATACATTTTCTAAATTAGAAAAAGAACACACTCGATATGTAACATCATCAGGATAAAAGAGGAATGGACAAAATATATTTGTTGTATTTCTAAACTCAACCTTTTTGACGACCATTTGGCTGCAGATGTGTGTTAAAGTGTGTCTTATTTTCTAGCAGCATCGAGTAACAAAGGTTCGTCATCATAAGTATGTTTTAGCGATCCTCACAACACCACGATCCGACTATCGCAATGTCTTCAAGTGGTCGTACTGTTTCTTTTACAATACTTTGTTTTCCTCAAATGACTTTGTGCTGTATGAATTAACGTCTTCAATATGCTAACATAGGAATAAATACCCGCTTGATTCTTAATTGAAACGTTTAACACACAGTATTGCGTGTTTCCCTATCCTTTTCATTTCCAGTATCACACAGGTATCCATATGTATAGATTTTATGCTTGTAGCTGTATTCAAACTTTGCATCCATAAAGCAAAATAGGGTTTACTCTGGACATACAGGGTTGCTATTTAATATGGAATATTTTTATCATTGTTATTTTTGAGTGCTATTTACATTTTTTTGGCTAGATTCATCAAAAAAAGTATGTCACTGAGTGAAAAAAGTCTTCTGTTGAGATATTTTGGTATAATATCAAACAGCCATAAGATGCCATTCAACAGAAAGGAACACTTCCAGAAAACCATAGCGACAGTTTGATGTCAGTATTAACTTTAAGCTAAGATAATAAAGAAAATGATAGCCTCCGGACAGTGATATGTTACACAATCAAAGAACTCACTACAGTAAATCATGAAAAGACAGTAATTGCGGGTATGACCTCCAGCAGCCGCTTGTAGCGCCCTCATCCTACATGGCATACCCTGTGACACATTTTTTTAGAGTTTGGATGGGGATATCATTCCACGCAGTGATATTTGCCTGTCGCAGTTCATCACTATTTACCGGACGATGACCATAGCTATTAATTCTGTGAGTTACTTTTGCCCAAAGTTTTTCAATTGGGTTCAAATCTGGAGAGTTTGCAGGCCAGGGCAGTTGCTGAACCCATTGGTTTTGAAGAAAAACAGTGATTCTGCGGGCTCAATGTGGGGTTGCGTAGTCGTCTTGGTACACACATTTGTTCCTGAAGATTACTCTTACCAATCGCAGCACTGTTTGCTGTAGAATGTCTCTGTAGGAATCCTGGTTGAGGTTGCCTCCTAGAGAAACCAACTGGTTCTGGGCACCGACATGAAATGCTCCCCAAACAGAGACGTTACCATCCCCTGCTTGCACCCTAGGCAGTACACAATCATCGTTTTATGTCCCTCGTACACGTCTGTAGACACGGATTCGACCATCAATCCCAAAAAATTCATATCTGGTCTCATCACTGAAAATGGCGTGATTCCAGTGTTTTGGCTGCAAACGCACGTGGTCCCCAGCCCACTGCAGACGTCGCTGTATATGACCAGCTGTTAACAGTGGTTTCCCTACTGGCCTTCGTGCAAAATAACCGGCTTGCAGTAATTTCTTGTTCACGAGGGACCTTGAAACGGGCATTTGAATGACATTCTGCATCTCTTTTCTGAGGACACTGGTTGTCTTTGTAAGACCAGCACTGCGTCTTTTTAGGAGATGGCGATCCTGTCTTCTTGGTGTTAGACGCGGACACCCTGGTCGAGGTACTGGAGTAGGTGCCCCTGTCGCAGCATTTCGTTGGAAGACTTTACAAACGGTTCCTGATAAATGTTGAATTACCTGGCAATGGCTATCTGTTTCTGGCCATTTTCTCTGAGAGCAAGAATCCCATAGTAAGCTGCGTTGCTTAGATATCGAACCACATTTTCACTAAGGTACCTGTCAAGTTTCAGAGCGATCCCTTGTTGCTTCTCTAAACACATTCCAAAGACCAAACTCATGCGTTTTTTATACAAGGGCATAAATTGCCGAAATGACCACCCCTTACATTTCTGACCACAGAACATGCAACTGCATGCATCAATTGATTCGAGAGTTGTGTGGTAATTAGGTAACACACCTGGCTACACATGGAGTGACACCTCAGTTTTAGATTTAAAATAGTTAGAGAGATATCAAATATTTAATAGAAAATTTACTCGCCAAAAATAATATTCCATATTAAGTGATAACCCTGTAGTTACGACAGAATTTATTGTTTCACCATGTATTTCCTTGAATTCACCTAATCAAAATGCTAAAAGGAAGAAAAGCCCCGAAGAATTCCTGCTTGGGAACAATTACCAGAGAAATATACATGTATACTCTAGCATATGAACTCGCCTCGTTCCACTATTTCAGCCCAAATTTGCACTTGACATTTGTCATTCGTTTACTGTTAATAATTATGTATAAATCGGCTTAATATAATTACGGAGTATATCACTTTTCATGCATTATGTAGAGATCATTACAAATTACAGATATTTTTCAGATTTTGATGTCAAAATTAAAGCTGTAAAGAACGTTTGAAGCTATAGGTCTATATGGTTTCACAAGATGGCCAATAAGTCCAATAGATAGATATAACAGCCATAACACGTTTTCAAAATGCGTTTCCTTAAGATATTGGATATTTTACTTATTCGACAGACTGTTGAAGTTAAAACATATTGCAAACTCTGGTGGTCTCCAATCAATTTAATTTCATGTTTAAAACAGGCAGGGCTTTCCCACAATGACCAGCATGTCCATCCCAAAGTATTTTCTTACTCGAAGTTCACCTATAATATTGGGTCAGCAACTATTTCAGCTTAGTTGTGCACTACAGACATATGTTGTCGATAGGGTTTCCTTTATTTTTAGAGCTATTTTATACCAAATGATAAAGCCAAAATGTCCATCAACCACTAGAGAGAGAATGCTTTTGACGAAATTGGCTCTTAATATTGAATGAAAAATAAACGGCGGTGATGTGATGCAAGATCATAAATGCTATAGTATATTTCTATAGATATTGACAGCCATTTTGGATTTTTCGTTTTTTCCATGCAGATATTCTTTTAGTATGATGCTCCCAAGACTTCAAGGCAATACATGGTGAAAAACAAATAATTCTGTTGCAATTTTGTTCAGGTACAAAACATATCCTATCTATATTTTTACCCGAATTTTATTGGTTTGCTTGACATACGCTCTTCCATAGAAAATGTTTAACACACACCACTGCATGTTTTCCCCTAAGTTATACAGCTTTCCTTTTAATATTCACTGCCACATGCACAATCTGTGAGAACAGCCGTATATGTGGAGCCTCACCTCGGTCTTGCCCCACGTCCTTACCTAGATTTTCCTGGTTTGCTTGACAAACATTCAAAGATGTGGAGGTCATTTCTTCTGTCCATATTTTAAAGACGTACTTCGCCTTTCTGTAAAGATTACATGCGCCGATTGATTAAATGATATGGTCAGTTTTAGAGGAGAAGTCAATTTAAGATGTTTTAGAAACAGCCTTTCAACAAACAAAGGACTACAAGCGCACCCTGTGGTCAGACAGTAGTTTTAAACCAATTGTAACAAGTATATGCTATTTCGTCTGAAACGTACCTGATTGTCGTCTTTGAACGGTGGATTATAATAATCGGAAATAAAACCAATACAACCAAGAAAATAAAGAGCAAACACAGCCTCCTGTTAGTAGACATTTCTCTTGCACGTTGTGAATCAAGTTTACAAATATGCGGATTTGCTGCCTAGTTTTCCATGCGTAGTTCAACATATGTGGGTAATTATTTACGGTAAACCTAATGACGCGTATGAAAATTAATTCACTACGGTGAAAAATAAGAATAATAGAGCATTGAGATACCGATATTACTGTACTTTTGTTCCTCAGATTTATATAAGCGTAGATTTGCTGCATATTTATTAATGCACTGTATGTTTAATACTATGCAATAACAGGAAATTAGTTTGCTTTACTAATCTTTATTCGTGGACAAGTTGCGGTTCAGTAGAGATTTAAGACAAACAACTTACTTTAACACTTTAAATAGCAAAAACAAATCAATATAAATTTTCCTAAAAACTGGAGCAATTATCTTAATATCACCAAGGTACATGTGTATCTTATCCAATACCGTTGAGAAAATCAAGACCCCTATAACAGTTTTTGAGTTTGATATCATGAATTGTGAAGAAATTGTTCAAAATTGCCAGCTTCCATGTATAAAGATTCTGTGAAGCACAAGATCCGTCAAAGCAAACGAAAGGCTGTATATATAAGAATTCTGTGAAGCACGAAAACCATCATAAGCGGATACTGTGAATTGTAGAATCCACAGCACTTGATGTACATGCAAAACATGAGATACGGGATCACCACAAGTACAGTAGTTCTGACATATCAAGCGATGGAAACGATCATAAATTACAGCAAAATCAGATGTGTGTTTGTGTGTGCTGAATATTCACAACTGTAAAATTATAATGCAGACAGGACTTCAATTTGGACTTTAAAAAATGTGAACGCATATAATATTTAGCTATGTGTTCAAAAGTATAAATATTACACCACGTTTACCATTTTAAGTGGACCTCGATCGGCCCTCTGAGTATGTTTCTCATTCCTTGTAACATCACGTAATATAAAAAAACGAACCCACGAAAACTAAAATGCAATAGCAGCTTATCATTCTGACTAAAATACAAAAGAAATATTATATTGAATATCAAAGCACTAACTCTCAAAATTGCTTATTTTGATCGAAATTAATTCTAAATTGGTCAAACACGAATAAAGCATCTTTCAACAACTGGTTCGACATTCAAAGTGTTCAATGTTACCAATATGGAAGTAAATTTCCAGTATCAGTAATCCCCATACCTAGCCTGTTCCTTCCTGGTTCTCTCAAAATAATATTTTCATCCGGGCAGTGCACCAACTCCCTTAACGCTACCCAATGACAACACAGGATCTCTGGTAAGGTATAAAAAATTAAAGAAGAGACTCAACAATTTTGTAAGAGACTACAGGCGATTCCTGTGAACAGAGAGTATATGGGCGGCCAAAAGGGCAAAAATTCATGTCGTCGATTCAGTTATGTTTCGTCGATTCGCTGCCTTCCCATCGATTCAGTTTCAAGTTTAAACGATCCTGTCATAAATTCAACATCTACTTTCGTCAGTTCAATTGTCAAACATTTCTCATCTACGGTGTATTAAAACCAATGCTGTCACCTTTTTCGTCGATCGTGTAACTATTCTCGTCGATCGTCTAATCTCGTCGATCGTCCAACTAATCTCGTCAATCGTGCAACTATTCTCGTCGATCGTCTCATCGACGACATGAATTTTTGCCCTTTTGGCCGCCCATAAGAGTACCTTTTTTTCGTATTTCCAGCTTCATTTCTTTCTTCGTTGTTTAGAAAATCCCCAGATCTTAAGGAATGCTTCAAAAACAAGTACATCGGACTTTCTATAATATCTCTCGCCATCACAAACGCCCTCTGCATATACATTACAC
The DNA here is from genome assembly GCF_001039355.2 of Lingula anatina. Next base: position 655,793 of record NW_019775525.1, read on the forward strand.
TTGACGAAAAAATGCCATTTGATCATCATCCAAGTAACCAGACAGCAAAAGAGTTGATATTTTCTTTTTTTTTTAAATTAGCTTCATGTTTTTTGGGGAAAAATTGCCCCCGATTGTGCCGATGCACATTGCTACAGGTGGGACACAAACCAGCAACGCGTTGCAGTGGCACCCAGACCATAGAACTGAACCGAAGCAATCTAGACATGTAGCGAAGAAAACACGTTACTATAGCCTTTAACACAAAATGACACTAAAAAGGCAATTTTTTTTAGGTTTTATTTCCTTGAATTATGGGCCAGAATTTGATTGAATTTAAATCAATTTCAATTTAAAACTTTCATTCTTACTGGTAGTTTTGTTTATTTTGCCAAAGCAGCGCATAGCGTCAGAATGGTAAATGCTTGTATTTGTAGTGTTTGAAATTTAAATTTGTTTGAATCTTATTGTCATTTAAAGGAAGGGGAAAGAGGACAAAACATTACAAATAGGAAAATTGGTGCATTTGCATTTGCAGTTTTCAACCACATGTAATACACCACCTCCAAATATAAACGTTAACCTAATGGTGGCAATGCAGTATTACAATGAGAATAAACAATGAGCATAACATTGAACTTACAATTTGGTGTCCTCTTTTATACCACTCAATCTTTCTAACTTCTTACTTCTGTGATATCTGCTGTGTGAATGAACTACTCACATTCAGTGGCACTGCCTATTACTGACTGTGGGGGGTGTGGGTTGTACTATGTGCATAAAGCAAAGGGGTGTAAGGTTGTCTGGCCTTTACATTTATAATGTTGTTAAGTTTTCCTTTCACTAGAAAATGCTACTTTATCAAAAGTGGATCCATCTTTCGGGTCACCCTGTAGATTCGTATTTTAAAATTCAAAATTTTGGTGAGATTAAAAGGAAGGAGAGGGGTAGGAAAGAGATGGAGGGAAATGGGCAGATGAAAGGGTATGGCAGGGAGCGATTTCGGAAAATTATAATGTGGGATATCTAAGTTGTTCATTTATTAAATGATGCATGAACTAGAGAGTAGGCCTATCGTGCAACTAGAAAATTTATGTTTGTGTTGTAAACCTGAAAAAAAAGCCACGGTATTGTGATAACCAAATAATTCATTATTTTGTTTTGTCACTTTATTAATACTTAATAAATATTAGTTTTAAAAAAGTAAAAAAAGAAAAATCATTGTTATTGACCTGTTGCACTTGAAGTATAAGCAAAATAACACTTTAAGAAAAGATACGTTATGTTATTTATTTTAATGTTGTTAAGTTTTCCTTTCACTACAAAATGAAACATTTTTTATGAAACATTTTTTTCTTACAGGTATACTTGTAAACCTTGAACAATTTGACTTGTCTGCATTGCCTTTCTCATGGGAGGGTAAATGGCTGGTAGAAAAATAACTAATGTAAGATAAATAGACAAGTATACACCGATGTCATTTATGGTTTTCCCCACGATGTAATCTTCTTCACCAGCTACTTGTATAAGCGAGACGTGTGCTCGAAGAAGATTGCTTCTATAATAACCCACAGTTTTGTTAATCAGTAATATTTTTAAAAAGCCACTCCCAGCAGACAAATGACATTGATCCACCGTTGAATCAACGTTAATTTTGGTGGATCAACGTTGAATCAACGTAGAATCAATGTCATTTGCCTGCTGGGCACTGCACAAGGTACAGCCAGTGCATATCTTGAGCAAGTTACTGAAGTCATTGATTTATTGTGTAAAGTAAGGGGGGCGTGTGATTTCACAGTGATGCTAATGTTCATTTTACCCATCAATGTGGAACCATATAGGGTTTTAATGAAACCTGAAAAACGGGAATGTCCAATTTGTTTAAAGCTCAGTGATCCAAGATATTTGTAATCGACAATAATACGATTAATCCCAGTGAAAACGCTTTCAGCTTTTCACTGAACATCACTCAACATTTGTCGAGCGACGTTTAGTGATGTTCAATGATTTTCAGGGAGGGTGTGCTAAAACGCTCTCAAGGGGGAGGAAGTATGGCTGACCTAGAGTGTGGGGGACACGCACCCCCCCCCCCCTTTTATTAGCTTTGGGGTTGTTCTCTACTACCTCTGAAAAAATATAGCAATGAAAGCGAGACAAAAACCAAGCAATTTGCCCTCAATTTGCCCGCTTTGCCCTCAGTGTCTGCTATTGTACAAAACGAACCGAGGCAATTTTGTCGTTGTGTATTTACAATAATCACTGCGACTACGGTATACTAAATTACCGGCATGCAAAAATTTTACCTATTTCATGTTAAGCTTTTGACCTAGAAAAAGCAAAAATGTATACATTTTGCAGATTTGTGTCTTCAAATTATTAATAAATACTGGTTTGTTGCGTGTTTGAATCGAACACAATATACGCAAGAAGACACGTAGACAGGCACAAAGGCGGAATTCTGTGAGATATCCTCTTTTTTCTTCTTCGGGAAGACAAACAAAGGAGCCTACTAGTTCAACAGTATGCCAGAAACGATTAAATACGACTAAAGGTATTATTATTATTATTATTATTATTATTATTATTAAGAGGATTATACTTTGATATGTCTATAAGTTGCAGCAAAATGAAGGATAAGTAAACATGCCCTCCTTCACTTGTGAAAAGAAAAAATTGAGAAATACACGACTAGTTATTCTTCCGTCAAGGTCACCAAATAAAGTTAAATCGTCAATGTCACCAAATAAAGTTAAATCGTGCGTTGATTTCTTGTATTCTCTTGACATTGGTTTACACTTTCAGTGGTTACGTCAGGTTACCACGCGATCCGCCTGCAGGGAGGAGATGGCATAATTCTTCACGAATGTTACATATACTGTGCAATTAGCTGAGCCTTTCATTTTTCAATCACAAATTATCTCCAGGTGTTCACGTGGTATATTTCTTATGCAGGTTCAGGCCTACCCAACTACCAGACTCGGCACCTAAGGATCCTGAATTAACCGGTATATCGGACCACGCTACCCGTTTTCAAGGTGTGTGTCAGATCGCATTTCGGAGTATCATACCCCAGAACAAATTTTGTAGCACGACTGCGGGCTCATCCACGCTCGGCTGAACGACCTTAAACTGTACTCTTACTTTAGAGTACTCTATTTTATTGTCTCTATGGGGATATATGGGGACTTTACGACATTCGGTTTGAATGTTTTAACCACTTTTGATAGGGCTTTTTTGCATTGTATTAGATTAATGTGGCAGTCTAAGGTTCATCTAGGTGGCTTTCAAAATTATGCACCCGGTTTTAAAATCATATAGCGATTTTACGACAATCGTTTACTATCAAATCAAGGTGACAGCCGAGCATGCCAGGGCTCATCCTGTCGGTGTTCTGGCTGATACTCCGAAATGCAATCTGACACACACCTTGAAAACGGGTAGCGTGGTCCGATGTACCGGTTAATTCAGGATCCTTAGGTACCGAGTCTGGTAGTTGGGTAGGCCTGAGGTTGGCGGTGTACAGGAAACGCCCGCATTTCGTAGTATACGCGTATAACGCTGGTTTTCTGTCATCGACATGTTAATTTACTTATTTATTTATCTGAAAATCACTAACAATACATAGTTTTGTAAGTATTTATAGTTGCTGTGCCATACTACTCAGGGGTAGATCCAGGATTATTTGAAGGGGGGTCCGTGGATGCGAACCCGACCTCCACCCCAATTGACAATCTCGAGCTGCAGCTTCACAAGTGGATGAGAGAAAAAGAATATTTGCTACAATATTATCATAATAACGGCCACTCACTGATACAACGCTATGCAAAAAGGAATGAATGAGAAGGACGAAAGTGAGCGAGTACATAAAAAGAGTGATTCTTTGAAACACGTCAGTCGCACAGATTGTGTGTGTAATATTTACATAACCGTTTTATATCACGTTTAAATTAATGTCCTTTTTTGTAAGTGGTGGGCACTATAGCATTTAATAAAACATAATTGGGCAAGTCAGAATTATATATTAACATATTAAAAGAGAACACAAAATATGTGCCTGACTGACACGATTTAGAGAATCCCCTTTTGTGTATTGACCCAAAGAGCGCTACCTGTCCCTCGTGACGGACGACCGACAGCACCCCCCGGCCAGGGTGACGCCAAGCGGATCGGGAAATGGACAAGTTATCGCGTTTGCCGCAAGGAGTGTGCTCAAGCGCATGAGGACATAAAGAGAAAGACGTAGTCACTTGTCTTTCGCAGGGACGTGTATCACGTGGCAACTGTGCGAATTCTGAAGTGTGAAATACTATTTAGTTGCAGTCCCATGATGGATTCACCATTTTAAAGGTATTTATGACCAAGATACATTACATGTTTTAGTCAGGATTAAAAATATTCCTAGCATGCCGGGGAAGCCTTTGAAAGAGAAATGAAATAATGCTCCATGGGTGAAGGATGTTGCATCATAGCGACCCTCGTGTAAACTTAGTAGATACTTGAACTCATTAAACCTACTGAAATCACACTGAAACTACTCAAAGCATTAAAAATATATAAAAATTATGCTTCATTTTTAAAATAAAGATGATGTTGGTAACTCGTGATTTTGCATAATCATAGACACATATTTATAACTGCAACCGAAATCTTGTAGGTAATATCATAAATTGATGTCTAATTTACCCTAAACACACCTTCAGTCCTGGGCCCCATTTCGTATGCTATTAGGGCCTATATGGGGCGAGTATATGCCGAGTTATGGAATCGAGACGCTTGCGCTTGGTCGCAATTTGCGATACTTTCGAGTTACGGAGCCATGATCGGGCAGCAAACACGGGTGTTCAATATCTTTAAAATAAGTAGTATTAGTACCTTTTCTTGGTTTATACACTCGACCAAAAGGTTCGGAAACATGAGATCTTTTTTTAAACTATGAAATGCAGTGGGAAATCCTTCAGTGTCTATTAAAAGTAACGAAAGGTGGGTGCATTATGAATATCATGAAAATATAGTGAAAATATTTACCTTAGCTCACATGGTCTTTTATGATAATTCAAAATAACGATGTTTCCTAATTTTTTGGTGGAATGTATATTTACCCGTGTTCTACCAGCACATGTACCTGTGGCATTCGACAGATAGAATTTCTTACTGAAATAAACGCCGGGGTCTTTTCGACATGTAGACGAAAAGACCGATAAAAGCAAGATTTATGACACCCCGGCCGTGCACCGTGTAATCAGCCCTCTCCTTACGTAGTCAGAACCATTTGTTTTGACGCTTTACCTTCTTGATCTTTCTTGATATTAAAAGGTGCATGCCCCGCCATTTGCGAAGATGGTTCAAAATATCCCTGTACCTTTCTTAAGTAAAACCCTTTTAGTTAAAATAATGAGTTTTTTCCGTGGCTGTAGCATCAGGTCTTTTATAAATTGAAATTTGTTATGTTTTATACCTCTCTAACATAATTGACCATGTTCCTGAGGCCCAATCTTTGGTACAAACGTTTCAAACAATACGTGTAAAATTATAATAATTATTATCATTATGAAATGAAAATTAATTTGATTTGTTGATATTTGTTGAATTAATGCTTCAGTAGGATAACGAAGTATTGTATTAGTAGATTGTATTCCTTTGTTGTAAAGTAAATGGCTTACGTTTTCACTAATTGCAGATAATATACAGACAGACAGACAGACAAACAAACAAACAAACAAACAGGGGTGAAAACAACCTCCTTGGCGAGGGTTAAAATACAGACTGAGAAAAAGGGGAATCCCGCGTTCTCTTTATTCACCTTAATTTAAGGCAAACTTTGTAGTTGCTACTTGGTCATACCAGGGGCTGATCCAGGATTATTTGAAGGGAGGTACGCGGATGCAAAGCCAAACCGCCTCCCCCCTCTTGACGTAGGGTTCGGGGCCCAGTGAAGTGTCCCGAAAATTTTTGGTATTTTAGAGGGCAAACGGTGCCATTTGATACTGTTTAGAACTGTGATTCAGTTAGTCAAAATTCTAATTTCAATAGGAGACCACAGGTGTGATTTTTTTTCAGAAATCAAGGGGGTTAGGACCCCCCTGAACCCCCCCCTTAATCCGACACTGTATACAATTAAAAAGTCGTAATTCCTACCCGTAAACGCAATTCATTCTTCTTCTTCTTCTTCTTCTTCTTCTTGCTTGTTTGCTGCGAGGTAGGTTTAGCGTCTCCCACACCATCCGTCTCGATCTGCAGTCCTTCGTTTGATCTCACCAAAACTTTCAGATCGTTTTCTCTCTTCTTGCGCCGGTGGTCGAACATTGTCATTCTCTTTCTTCTTTCGCCTCTTTTACCATTAACCTGCCTTCAATGACATCCCTAAGCAGTCCATGATGTCTCATAACGAGTACGAAGCTTTGTAATGATGATGTCAAAATTGCACTATACTTACTTATTACATAAATTCGTGAGAAAATTTTTAAAAAATCTTACGTACGGGTATTTTAGTCGGCACCAATACCTATAACATATGACGTTCTGGTTCAGTAAATTTATACTTTTTTATATTATTTCTCTGACTTATCTTGCAGGAGAACCGGGTTTCTGTCCGTTCAAAGGCCATACAGCGGTTTCTGTAGCAAGTTTTTGCCAACCCAATCCAGCCATTGACGACCCTGAAGATGTCTTCTAAAAATGCACCCCTCCTTCAAGCGGTCTACGTGACGGTGTTAGTCTACATCTTGGTGCAAATCCACTTGACCGGGGTTTTTGTCATCACTTTCAACAGAAGTGTGTCCGATTTGGGGAATAATGAGCAGTATGACGCCTTGAAAGCCTACTCTCAATCTCGGTTGGTTTATTTTAAAAGAAGCAGAAGTCAATCAGACGACGCGATTATAAACCACGATGCAGATAAGTCACGGGATCCTGAGGTCGCTTCCGACATGTGGAACTCAGTTGATGTAGACAGCATGCGCACTAAAGGCGGCTATTTAAGCAATCAGGACAGTAAACACGTTCTTAAAAAAGAGGTGTCCCAGCAAGCTTATGGAGTCCACAAATTCCAAAATCATGCGCAGCAAACGGAAATAAGTTTCCCTCTAGTTGGACGCAGCCAACCGCTTTCAACTGCAACATTCCCCAAAGCATTGAGATTTAAATATGACGCATTCAAAATGGCCGAACCGAACTGCGTGGACGAGGAGGACTTACAAAAATTCCGCAAACATCCACACAACGTTCAACTTATGCAACAGAAGGACAGACAGCTTAGAGGCGTTATACGGATTGTTGACAATGGCGTCTTCCATGGCTCGTTCCGCCCTCCTGGGTGTGGCTGGGAGAGTGTTTTTGATGAAATAAAATCAGAAAACTTATCCTCGCCTGCAGCTGTCCATTTTGATGTTTTGTGCCCACTGATTGTCCCCGGTGGATCCTCCTTCCAACATTTCTTAGACGGTGTTCTGCCCAAGATTGTCCAAGCCCATGATCTGTTGCGGAACAAAGGCGTAAAAATCTTGATACCTCGCAACAGAGATAAAATTATATTGGAGATCTTGGGAGCACTTGGTATCGAAAAAGATATGATTCTTTTCCACGCTGGTGGAATTTATACAGCAAGGAAGATGATCTACACGTGTATAACGCCGCCATTACACCCGACCCTGTGGCAAAATGCACACAAACTTATGAACGCTCCTGAAAAACTCCCTGTACCTCGTGAGGAGGCATATGTCATTTTGTTAACCAGAAAACAGAGTCATAATGGGGGAAGAAACATGCTGAATCAGATAGAAGTACAGGCGTTTCTAGAAAAAAGATACGGGAAGGAGAAAATTATAGTCTACCCGGGAAGGTACAACCTCACAACATCTGTGAGCGTTTTTGGGCGTGCGCGCTTAATGATTGGTGTTCACGGAGGCGCCCTCTATAATCTAAATTTTGCCTCAAGCGACGTCAGTGTTGTAGAAATACTTCCGTCAGATGGCGCAGGTAACCCTATGCCCCAGGGAATCGCTCACACCATCTTTTGGTCCATGTGCAATATGTTGAATCAGTCGTATTGGAGAATTTATAATAAAGCGGAAACACGGAATGGTAATGTAATTGTGGATCTCTTCAAACTGGGCCGGGTTTTGGACAGGATTGACCAGCAGTTCGGATATTTTTTAACGAATTAGTATAATTTATTATAGGTTCTATTAAACGTGATAATAACTGAAATCTGTAAAATAACGTATTTTAAAAAAATATTTTCATGAATGCTCTCTTTTTTTTTTTTTTTTTCAAAAAATACCTGTGTGCTTCTTCATTTTGTGGACGTTCTCAGCGCATTTCGTTTCATTATTCTCAAAGTTTTGTGCTGGTTAAATAGGTTTTTTTTGTTTTCATACATGTTTAAGTTGAAATAGAAATAAAACCAAATGAATATCAACAGAGAAAGGGTAATTAATGTTTTCTTTATTCATAACACTGAAACGAAGTAAAGTTACTACAGGTTAACAATATTATTATTGGTGAAATACAAGGATAGGTATACATGAACATCGATTCTATATGATAGATGTATTGATAGGGTTAATGAGCACCATTATATAATATAATATAATATAATATAATATAATATAATATAATATAATAACCGTTTAATGCGAAATTATTGTCTTGCTTTTGGGTAATTCTCGGCATCAGTACTGAGAACATGCTTAAAATGTCCCATTCTAAAGTTATACTACAACATATAAATTCGCTTCAATAGTTAACACTCTGAAATTAATAATTCGTTCGCAAAGATCAATTTTACGCAACATGTATGTTATTGATAGACACATACAGTGCACACTTGCTTAATTAAGGAGCTTTTCGAAAGATACAGATATAACCATTGCTTCAAAAATGTGATGATTGCCTAAAGAAAACTTATATAAAGCTGACCGTAGCAATGACGAATATTTCTCAAATTACGGAGGTGGAAGAAAAACTTTGAGTAATGCACAATAATATATAACAGATCTAAGCTTAATCAAAGTCACTTGTACCTTTATAGTTCAGTCTCTGGCCCCGTATGCACAAAACATCCTTATCTTAAAGGGATAATAACTCTTCGTATGAGATCTATATTTCACAATAAAAACATTGTGAATAACTCTTAGAAATATAATATATTCTGTTTTACCACAAAAATGGCAGTTATAGCTTTTTTTTCTGATATCTGAGCTTGTCTTTAGACCACGTGACCTCCATTGATGGCTATACTCTGTTAAAATCTCTTAAGAGATTTTAACAAAAAACCAAACTTTTTAGAAAAAAACCAGGGACTAACTTTGAATGTAAAAATGGTTTCATTAACCATTGGTCAGTATGGGAAAATTGTTGTTTACTCCAGGAAAATTCATTTTTTGGCCGAAACGAAGAGTTATTATCCCTTTAAGTGAAAAATTCTCCTTAACTTCATAAGAAAATTCTTAGCTGAGGAAACCCATTAAGTGGTATGCACAAAGTACCTTAAGAATTTCCTAAGCCAAGAATTTTCTCAAATAATAGGAATTTACTCAACTCTGTAGGATTTCTCTTATGTGTTGAGCTATGTTTAGCATGTGCATTGACCAATAGAATTACCTGTTACAATAGCTCACACTGGGGAATTCCTGGGGAATCCATGTTTGAAGGAATCCTTTACTTGGATATGATAGGCCTATCAGTTATTATTAGAAGAGTTGAGATATCAATCGTGTAGGCCAAGAAGTTGTAACTTCTTGTTTAGGCCTAGTATTCTTCATACTCTGACAGAAAAAGAGGCATGTCATCCAATCCCCAGACCCAACACTAATAATGATAATCCAGTGACATAATTACATTTTAATCAAAAGGTTTTATCTCTATTTGCAAAGTGCTTTTTCTTACCTGGCAAGACTTGTCAACATCTGTCTCACTTGTCAATTAGTGGCATTTGAACTGCACCTTAAGGATCAATTATGATCATGGCTTCTCCTGGATATTTTCAGTTACTTTGATTGCAATTTGAAGATAAAATGTGCTTTTGATCCGTTACCTGCCATATACAAGTTGCATATACCTGGGAGATGAGCAGTTAAGATAATTACTGACCGCAATTAATCAAAGATGACTAGAGGCCAGGCCTTTGATCTGGCACCATGCCACTTACCTGAAATTATTCTATATCCTCAGAACATTTATTTAGGTCAAATTATATTCATAGATGGTGGTGATATAGAAGTAACTTTCCTCCGAGCAAAGGACAAGTCAAAAAAAACTATTTGCCTTTCCTTTTCAAGAAGACAGAGCGTGGATTTCCAGTGACCAAATCATCAAACCTGTACCATTCCCTGTGATGGACCAATGCCAGAGATACAAATTCTCTGTTGGTCTTAATGTGTCAGAATAAAAACAAAGTGTTTAAACTTTAGCATAAAAAAAAGACTTATAAAATGTAGCTATTCTGAATGAACATTCAACACAGAATTTTAAACCGACAATATGAGAACACAAGGAATCTCTTATTCCTGAAAGTGTAGACTGTAGTTGATTTTTGTAATTTGAAATAGCTCACAAAAATATTAGAGTTGACATCAAAAATAACTTCCTATTATGTACATATTTAGTAAATAGTTAACTTTTACCATGAATAAATGATTAATTGTACTTTTTTAATGGCTTCTGTGTAAGTTTTGCACTGTGGACAAATTTTCCGTCCGTAATTTTCCGTCCGTAATCTGACATGATTTTTTTAAACTTCAAAAATTTCATAACAAAAAAAATTAAAATAACCTTTTACATTTCTAGTAACTAGAATAATGAAATTGTCATGTCAATGCAGTTTTATGTTTAAAAAGCCACAAACAGAGCAGAGTTTTGAAGTTGAAGTTGATTAATGAAAATGCTTGTCCACTTTTTTCTGTCCGTAATGGTGATCAATAACCAATATTTCTCAAATACTAATAAATGTTATTTCAAGATTTTTGTCACAAGTTTACGCTTGCACTAATCAATATTCCTGCCAAATTTGAAGAATGTATGTATTATAGATTTTGTAGAATTTATTTTTAAAGTGTCAAAATTCCGTCCGTAATGCAAAACGAATACCACGGAATGCCCCATAAATACCCTCAACATTCAGAATGCAAAATAGGTGGCTTTCAAATGTCAAAATTCTGGACCAAAAAAAACAGATAATAAAACCGTTATTATCTAACTAAACAAAGATGTAAAATTACAATAACTAATATAAAAATATCCATGTATTTATTCACATAGCCAAAGCAATGCCCAATCTTGTATTTTTCCTTTAATGGGCTACTTTTTTTCATACCTGGAAATCCCACGCGGCTGCCGCCATCGCCATTAGCATCAAAAGTCCTTTGCTACCGGCTTGAATGTTTCCTCGGTTGTGCTTTGGGGTTGAGATCGTGGTCGCACCATAAAATGGCGTCGAGGAGCCGTCTTTCGTGGCGTTCGCCGAGCAGGCAGAGAACGACGCTGTACGTATCCCTACGGGTCCACCGGGAATATCCAACTGCACATTTCGCAGAGTATTTTCTATCCATACTCGTACTTGATCGAAAACTTTACGACCTTCCTCGTAGTTTGCAAGTCTCGCGTGAAGGACGAGCAATGTTTGAACGAGGAAAGTGACGGACGAGTTCACCCCGCTGTGTTTCGGACTACAGGAAACAATACGCGCACCCACGGTTTGCAGTACATTTCCCATTCGATCATCACGGACTATATTCGTACAACCACCCCCCGCTGTTGGAATCCAGCCGCAGAGTTCAAAATGCAAGTAAACCGTTGACTTTAATACCGAGAAATTATACAGAATAGGGCGGCAGCCCTGGTCATCTGGAACATACCCAAGGGGACAAAGCTCCTGATCTATACCCTGGAGAAAAAAGAACGTGTGCGGATGTGTGGTACATGTATACTAAACAATAACAAATAGCAACATAACAGTTGAGCTAAGGTTCATGTATTTACGATAACGGCAGTCTAAGACCATAAAACCAACACAGAACTGCTGACACTAATTATATTAAAATGTTAACATAAACTCGGGAAAGAATAAGTAGAGTAACAGTCCCTAATCTGTTTGATTATTTGCAATTTTTATTATCATCATCGTTATATCATTATCGTAATTTGCTTTCTCACCAAATCCATGAGGTCGTTCATTGGTTTTCTGTCTGGATCTCCGACGTGCAACAGAGAGCGGAAAGAGAAGCCATCGAATTTCGAATTCGACGATGCGGAGCTCTGATCTGAATATAACATTGAACAGTAAATTAGTTACAGTTTTTTTTTTTTTTTGGGGGGGGGGGGCGAACATTGTAAGCTAAACGTTGCTGCTATAGTCACGTAGTTATAGTTTTAAAATACTAGGATGGTTTGGGCGTAAAGGGGAAACTATCTCGAGTCAACTAATGCTTCAAGACTCGATTGTGAGCCCGGTCGCTCAGTTAAATCAGAATATGGTTTTGTAATGATAACCTACTAGTAAAACTTTCTTCTTGAGATAGAAATTACCAAGTATATTCTATAATGTGTTCCTCAGTATAGTGTCAAACTTTTTTCCATATTTGCAAGTGTAATTTATGTATAAAGGTTTTGTTTAACAAAGCCTAAAATAATTACACTGATGACCGCTAACCACACTAAATGTGCCAATCTTTCATTAGGCGTCAGTAAAAGGCATAACTCTGTCCTTTCGGAACAGTTTATAACTCATAAACAATAGGAAGACATATATTGCCGGTAATAAGGCTAATTTGACCTTGACATTTTGAAGGGAGTTACTGGGTTGCTCTTCTAGCTTTCCTATGGTAGTAACGGTCAAGGTCACAAGAGAGAAGGCGTCAATTTGATTGGCTGGCTAACCCATCACATTGAAAGGAAAAAAGGTTCCAGTCTAAATCTTCAAGTCACTGGCAAGGTATGAGGTAATTACTTTGGATCTATTGGGACATATATATTTCACACTCGCTAAAATAGAATAGCATCCTTAACGTCTTACAGCTCATTCGATCCCAATGAAACCTACGTAGCTCTACGTAGATCTTTGAGTGATGCTCGGCAGTAAATATACTTTTGGAAAATTACCCCTATCCAGTTTTGCTTGCTACTACAGGAGAACGGGAATGAATCACCTATACTATTCAGAAGATAAATTTAGAAAAAGGAACAGCAAAACGCACCACTTACCTTCGCAGACTTTAACTTGACCTACATAACAAAGTAGACAGTGAACGTTCTTGTAACTTTGATCCAAGCCACTTATGACAACAGGGTTGTTGTACGCCATACAGGCATCTCGTAAGGCTGAGTGCAGAGGGAGTGGACGAGGCAAACGATATGGACTTCCATTGTTATATCTGAACCGACAAGGACCAAACGCATGGTTCTCAACATCCCGGAAGCACGTCTTCACATTCCACTCCTGTTCGGGCTCAAACGTACCACTGCAACCGACAGCTTCCAGTTTTCTTAAAACACAAGATGAGGACCTGCAATTAACAAAATGCCCAGCGTCTTCCCCCAGGCAGAAGACGACAAGTACCCACGGGTCCCAGCCGTTTGCGACACCATTACACGCTGCACAGTACTTGTTTCTGAAGGTGATCATTGTAGCTGGGTCGGTGACTGGCCGGTGCAAGATGGCGTCCTCTGAGAGACTGGCATTTGATGTATCAGTACACTTGATGCGACTTTCCTCTTCTTTCCAAGATGACGGGCATTCGTCAACCATCCAGAAACTCAGTCCAAAATTGTCCACATAGGGTAAGCTGGTTTGTTGGTTTTGTCGAAGTAATGTTGGGCTTCTACAAGAGCTTTTATGTGCCAAAAAAATAGCCGCAGGGTCGACTTGTTTTTTCTGTCTTGTCAGAGAGGATGTTTTGTTAGAAGATGCAGTAGAAGAGGTGTTACTACTGGGAGTTTCTGTTATATTCCATGCAGGAGTTGCTACATGTTGCAAGGTACTTTTCGCCTTTGTTAATCTGACAGAGGCGGCGCACACTGTCGTATTTTCAGTCAGTCCATAACAGCAGTCGCCATACAAGACGCACAGAGGGTCGCAGTTGCAGAGGACCTTGATGATGTTTACACGTTTTCCCTGAAGTACACATAGCCATTTGTTCACAGGCAGACTCTCGTCAGAGAAAGAAGACGACCTATTCGCTGATTCTGAGGATTTACTGCTGTTGTTCGATCTTTCAGGTAGGATATCCTCTTGATTTAACGGCTCCAGCGTGATTCCCCCGTGCTTTCTACCCTCAGTAGTGACCGATTCTTGTGTGATCCCCTCGTGCATTTCACTCTTATGATCAGTAGTGGGCGATTCCTGCGTGATTCCCTCGTGCATTTCACCCTCAGATGTGGCCGATGCCTGCGTGATGCCCTCGTGCATTTCACCCTTAGTAGTGGCCGATTTCTGCTTGATTTCCTCGTGCATTTCACCCTCAGTAGTGGCCAATTCCTGCGTGATTCCCTCGTGCATTTCACCCTCAGTAGTGGCCAATTCCTGCGTGATTCCCCCGTGCATTTCGCCCTCAGTAGTGGCCGATTTCTGCGTGATTTCCTCGTGCATTTCACCCTCAGTAGTGGCCAATTCCTGCGTGATTCCCTCGTGCATTTCATCCTCAGTAGTGGCCGATTTCTGCGTGATTTCCTCGTGCATTTCACCCTCAGTAGTGGCCGATTCCTGCGTGATTTCCTCGTGCATTTCACCCTCAGTAGTGGCCGATTTCTGCGTGATTCCCTCGTGCATTTCACTCTCAGTAGTGGCCGATTCCTGCGTGATGCCCTCGTGCATTCCACCCTCAGTAGTGGCCGATTCCTGCGTTATTCCATCGTGCATCCCGCCCTCATTCGTGGGAGACATCGTTGTCTCTTCTGGCACTCCACTTCCAGAAAAGGGTGTTTCCCGAGTAGATCTCGCAAGTGGCAAGATCTCCAAATTGGATGACTCTTGTGTGGATCCAGCGGTGTGACCATTTTCTAGAATCATGAGCAGCACAGCCGTCGGGTGTAAAAGGGCCAGTATGCATAAAGTAATGCGGATGATCATCGTGTTTACGAATAAACAAATGTGTGACAAAGAGCAGCGTTCGTTGAATTTTATATTCTGCTAACGGCCCCTTGGTAGAAATTATGTCACAACCCACCAGCAGCGTTGCATCCATCTTAGCTAATGAGTTAGATGCATTTCGAGACATCATTTGACAGAAGGGCAGAAACCACTAACTACAGGTAGGCCAATAACCGAATGTAGTTCAGTGAGAGAATATTAGTGTGTTTTTTCCTTTTTTCCTGGCATTTCCTGTGTGTTGCTAGGGTTAATGTTGGTATCAACTAGCAGGCTAGGGTGTAAACTACTGCCAGTTTTTGTTTCAGGGCCAGGAACAGGTGCGGTGCAGTCGTGAGACCTTTGGCGGAGGGGGCTACTGACTGTGAGTGGTGCAGTGGTTTGTTTACAACCAGAGGGGTGCACATGTTCAAGTAATGCCGGTAAGAAATAATGTCTGATGACAGTATATTTTTGTGCCATTGGGAGTTATGTCAGTGTGTCTGCTGTCCATGGGGATGGGAAAAGTTTCACCCAGTAATTTTGTTCATGCAGTTTTGCAGGCATTTCTTAAAATGGTCGTCAATGGGAAATTATTTGGTGGTTTCTGCCCAAAATAACAGTAGGTGTATAATCGGTTTCTTATTTCGAGTTTTCCATTTCGGAGAGGCGGTTGGAAATGATAATTAATTTAATGTTGGCCATTACGTTATTGATTAACCAGAGGATGGCGGTGTCCGTAATTGGGACACCACTGGAAATGCTTTACCAATGCACATACGCACTGAGCTAAACACCAACCGACGATGTTATGAAATTGCATGAATGTCGCTATTTAATTCCATGCAGCCCTCAGAACCCCAACAAAACCAATTAATTCAGCGAAATATCTTCACCTAATTTTGTTATAATAATAATAATAATAATAATAATAATAATAATAATAATAATAAATAAATAAATAAATAAATAAATAAATAAACAGATAAAAATGGCATATTTGCCAGATGGATTTTAAATAGATTCACATGTATGCTCATTTCAGATGGAACTGTGAACTTGACAGGTTCTAAGAAGAAATGTGGCTGCAGAGGATCTATAAAGAGCGTTACTTTAGAATAGGTGTTATGTCTGCAAAGATGCTTATAAATTGACTCCTGTTTCCTCCGTAACTTAAATTGGGTTTGATATAATTTCTGCGGTAATACAATATGGACTAATTTTAGTACCAGGTGCAGGCAACACTCCTGAAAGTATTTGCCAAGAAAAGGACAATATACCTTAAATAACCCTGTGTCATGTTCAGATGATTTATTTTATATTTCAGATAAATACACTTGTTTTTCTCGGTTTAATGCCTTTAATCAAATAGATAAATGAGCTAATTATTTACCACAAATAGACAAAAATTTGTGTTAACACATTTAATGCTGTCTGCTTTTCCCGCAGTTTTAAGTAGGGATCGTTGACCATTGGTAAGTATGGGAAAATTGCCGTTTACTCCAGGAAAAGCCAATTTTAGGCCAAAACGAAGAGTTATTATGACTTAAACACATATAATAACAACGCTGTCAAATACACTTGGTAAACCACTGCGTGCTTGATAGAGTTCGTACAAACAATTTGATACGTTGTTCGTGGTCACTAATTTAAAGTTCGTGCCATGAAATTGTGAAATTGTGGTTCTTAAGTAATTCGGCGTTCGTGCTGACAAAAACGAGGCTAGTGGTCGCACACAGCAATTACCATCAATGAGGACTGCATATGAGAGATGAGAGATGTGGCTCAAAAATCTGAAAGAAGGGATCTCTGAGCAAACCAAGTGGCCAGTTGCACTTTTAATATTTCATTCAGTTCTTTTCAAAGATGGGAAGAGCTCACGATTGCTATCAAGATATAACCAGTAACTCACTACTGATAAATCTTTTTTTTAGCAAAATGTTCATAACCTTGGCAGTTAGATAATAAATGAAAATTATCAAACATAACGGTGGCGTCTATCTATCTGACCTTTATAAGAGGGTCCTGGTCGCTATACCTCGTGTCAACATCGTCTCACATCAGTCCAATGAAGGACTACGTCCAGATTGTCCGTAAGCTAACGGTATGAAAGATTTTCAGCTTGTGTTTGATTTTTTTTTTTTTTTTTTTTTTTTTTTTTTTGAAAAACTTGCGAAACCCGGCTTTTGGTAAAAACTTTTTAGTTATGACACAGTGCTTACGTTATCTGGAAGATTATTTGTATGTGGTTACAGTGATCAAGATATTTTTCGTTATTAATGGCAGGCGTACTCAAGTAGCACACAATTTAGGCCGTATTTTATAACAGCTTTCATATGTGTCTTGAAACAAACCTAAGGGACAATCTTCTTATAGGCATTAGAACCAAAGTTTTTCATCATTCATTGGTATCTGGTATCAGTGATTGAAGTAATTGTAGTAAATACTTGCCAAAGTATTATCTGATTTTTGATTTTATGGCAATAATATATGTCAAAAACTTTTTATTTGATAGATGCATATGAGGTCAATTTTTCCACAAAAGCCAACCAAATGCCAACATATAGTTTTAAATAGTATAACTAATATAAGTTTAAGTTAAACGAGACTTACTTGTAAGTTGAAGTTGGACTGGAATTCTGTCTTAAAAGCAAGCAAGCGAAGTCTTAACATCTGAAGAGTGCAGTCCCTCATCTCGCAGAGTCTCGCGTCATATTTTAAAGATAACTTACACCCCATTCTCATAGATTAGATCGACCTACATTGGATCGACCTAACTCCCTGGGGGTTCACGCTAAATAGCTGTCAGCCAGGCGGACACGAAAGTTAATTACCCCTTAAAGCTTGTAGTAGGCGGGAACGGACACTTAAGGGGGATTATCTGACAGTAATCTAGTGAGACTCCCCGCGGTGATAGATCGATCTAAAAGTTGTGAGAACAGAGCCTTAGTGACACATGTATCACAAGATAAATCCCATGAGAGGTGGGAAGGAACTAAGAAAGAGCAACTACTTGATTAGTCGACTTGAGATAGTGTCCTTGGAAAAGAACAGGTATGTACACCGTTTAAAGTGAATATTAATTTCAGTAAAACCTGTTCATCTGTTAACTAATCCATAGAGCAAACCTGTCACAAAATGGCGTCCGCATAAGTTGGTTAGTTTGCATTATTTCCAAAGAAAAAATCTGGCTGTGCCAAATAATTACTGTTTGTGATTTAACTGCCAAACTAATGAGCCTTTTAGCTCAACTACTACCAAGTGTTAAGGGATGTTTTGCTTTAAGTTGGTTTATCCCTGGAAATGTAACATTGCCGTTGTGTTATATCAATATCAAACTATCCACGCCCTACTTTTAATCCATTTTGATGATGGTGTACTATAAAAGCATCATGAGAACAAATTTATGCTAGTCGGCACCAATACCAAAACCATATAGTGAATTAGAATTCCTGAATTGTTTTACAGGAAGATCGACTTTGCGTTTTGGACGTTTCAAGGCCAGAAAGCAGTTAACCATAACAACACTCGTTTGGCATTCCAGCGTTCCAGTTAGAAATTACCAGATGTCTTCTAAAAATGCACGAAGAAATTTAACGAACCGCAAGATTTCAAAAGCCACGTGCAGCAAACGGAAATAAGTTTACCTCTAGTTGGACGCAGCAAACCGATTCCAATTGAAACATTCCCCAAAGAATTCACATTTAAATATGACGCATTCAAAATGGCTGAACCGAACTGTGTGGACGAGGAGGACTTAAATAAGTTCCGGAAACAGCCTCTCAACGTTGAACTAATGCAACAGAGCGCTGAACAACTGAGGGGAGTATTACGGATAATTGACAATGGCGTCTTCAATAAGTCTATAAGCCGTTCTAAGTGTGGATGGAAGAGCGCTTTTGATGAAATAAAGTTACAAAATTTATCCCCGACTGCTGCTGTCCATGTTGACATTCTCTGTCCTCTAATGGTTCCTGGCGGATACTCCTTTCAACATTTCTTAGACGGTATTCTACCCAAGATTGTCCAAGCCCTTGATTTATTGCTGAACAAAGGCGTAAAAATCTTGATACCTTTAAGTAGAGATGTAATTATGTTGGAGATCTTGGGAGCACTTGGAATCGGAAAAGATAAGGTTCTTTTCCACGCTGGTAAAATTTACGCAGCAAAGAAGATGATCTACACGTGTATTACGCCGCCATTACACCCGACCCTGTGGCAAAATGCACACAAACTTATGAACGCTCCTGAAAAACTCCCTGTACCTCGTGAGGAGGCATATGTCATTTTGTTAACCAGAAAACAGAGTCATAATGGGGGAAGAAACATGCTGAATCAGATAGAAGTACAGACGTTTCTAGAAAAAAGATACGGGAAAGAGAAAATTATAGTCTACCCGGGAAGGTACAACCTCACAACATCTGTGAGCGTTTTTGGGCGTGCTCGCCTAATGATTAGTGTTCACGGAGGCGCCCTGTATAATCTAAATTTTGCCTCAAGCGACGTCAGCGTTGTAGAAATACTTCCGTCAGATGGCGCAGGTAACCTTCTGCACCAGGGAATCGCTCACCTCATCTTTTGGTCCATGTGCAATATGTTGAATCAGTCGTATTGGAGAATTTATAATAAAGCGGAAACACGGAATGGTAACGTAATCAGGCCTACCCAACTGCCAGACTCGGCACCTAAGGATCCTGAATTAACCGGTATATCGGATCACACTANGTCGGTGTTCTGGCTGATACTCCGAAATGCGATCTGACACACACCTTGAAAACGGGTAGCGTGGTCCGATGTACCGGTTAATTCAGGATCCTTAGGTACCGAGTCTGGTAGCTGGGTAGGCCTGAGGTTGGCGGTGTACAGGAAACGCCCGCATTTCGTAGTATACGCGTATAACGCTGGTTTTCTGTCATCGACATGTTAATTTACTTATTTATTTATCTGAAAATCACTAACAATACATAGTTTTGTAAGTATTTATAGTTGCTGTGCCATACTACTCAGGGGTAGATCCAGGATTATTTGAAGGGGGGTCCGTGGATGCGAACCCGACCTCCCCCCCAATTGACGTGGGGTCCATAAATCGAAAGGGGGGCCAGGACCCCCCTGACACCCCCCTAAATCCGTCACTGCTATTGTAGTGCAGAGCAGTTGACGTCGTGAGAGGAGGAGAAAAAAAGAAGCACAACCAAAACATTGATCCCGTCTCTCGAGCTGCAGCTTCACAAGTGGATGAGAGAAAAAGAATATTTGCTACAATATTATCATAATAACGGCCACTCACTGATACAACGCTATGCAAAAAGGAATGAATGAGAAGGACGAAAGTGAGCGAGTACATAAAAAGAGTGATTCTTTGAAACACGTCAGTCGCACAGATTGTGTGTGTAATATTTACATAACCGTTTTATATCACGTTTAAATTAATGTCCTTTTTTGTAAGTGGTGGGCACTATAGCAATAAAACATAATTGGGCAAGTCAGAATTATATATTAACATATTAAAAGAGAACACAAAATATGTGCCTGACCGACACGATTTAGAGAATCCCCTTCTGTGTATTGACCCAAAGAGCGCTATCTTTCCCTCGTGACGGACGACCGACAGCACCCCCCGGCCAGGGTGACACCAAGCGGATCGGGAAATGGACAAGTTATCGCGTTAGCCGCAAGGAATGTGCTCAAGCGCGTGAGGACATAAAGAGAAAGACGTAGTCACTTGTCTTTCGCAGGGACGTGTATCACATGGCAAATGTGCGAATTCTGAAGTGTGAAATACTATTTAGTTGCAGTCCCATGATGGATTCACCATTTTAAAGGTATTTATGACCAAGATACATTACATGTTTTAGTCAGGATTAAAAATATTCCTAGCATGCCGGGGAAGCCTTTGAAAGAGAAATGAAATAATGCTCCATGGGTGAAGGATGTTGCATCATAGCGACCCTCGTGTAAACTAAGTAGATACTTGAACTCATTAGACCTACTGAAATCACACTGAAACAACTCAAAACATTATAAATATGTAAAACTTATGCTTCATTTTTAAATAAAGATGATATTGGTAACTCGTAATTTTGCATAATCATGTACACATATTTATAACTGCAACCGAAATCTTGTAGGTAATATCATAAATTGATGTCTAATTTTCCCTAAACACACCTTCAGTCCTGGGCCCCATTTCGAGGCTATTAGGGTCTATATGGTGCGAGTATATGCAGAGTTAAGGAATCGAGACGCTTTCGCTTGGTCGCAATTTGCGGTACTTACGAGTTACGGAGCCCTGATCGGGCAGCAAACACGGGAGTTCAATATCTTTTAAATAAGTAGTATTAGTACCTTTTCTTGGTTTATACACTCGACCAAAAGGTTCGGAAACATTAGATCTTTTTTTTTTTAACTATGAAATGCAGTGGGAAATTCTTCAGTGTTTGTAAAAAGTAACGAAAGGTGGGTGCATTATCCATGAAAATATAGTGAAAATATTTACCTTAGCTCACAGGGTCTTTTATGATAATTCAAAATAACGATGTTTCCTAAATTTTTGGTGGAATGTATATTTACCCGTAAATGTTCTACCAGCACATGTACCTGTGGCACTCGACAGGTAGAATTTCTTACTGAAATAAACGCCGGGGTCTTTTCGACATGTAGACGAAAGGACCGATAAAAGCAAGATTTATGACACCCCGGCCGTGCACCGTGTAATCAGCCCTCTCCTTACGTAGTCAGAACCATTTGTTTTGACGCTTTACCTTCTTGATCTTTCTTGATATTAAAAGGTGCCTGCTCCGCCATTTGCGAAAATGGTTCAAAATATCCCTGTACCTTTCTTAAGTAAAACCCTTTTAGTTAAAATAATGAGTTTTTTTTCCGTGGCTGTAGCATCAGGTCTTTTATAAATTGAGGTTTGTTATGTTTTATACCTCGCTAACATAATTGACCGTGTTCCTGAGGCCCAATCTTTGCTACAAACGTTTCAAACAATACGTGTAAAATTATAATTATTATTATTATTATGAAATGAAAATTAATTTGATTTGTTGATGTTTGTTGAATTTATGCTTCAGTAGGATAACGAAGTATTGTATTAGTAGATTGTATTCCTTTGTTGTAAAGTAAATGGCTTACGTTTTCACTAATTGCAGATAATATACAGACAGACAGACAGACAAACAAACAAACAGGGGTGAAAACAACAACCTTGGCGAGGGTTAAAATACAGACTGAGAAAAAGGGGAATCCCGCGTTCTCTTTATTCACCTTAATTTAAGGCAAACTTTGTAGTTGCTACTTGGTCATACCAGGGGCTGATCCAGGATTATTTGAAGGGAGGTACGCGGATGCAAAGCCAAACCGCTTCCCCCCTCTTGACGTAGGGTTCGGGGCCCAGTGAAGGGTCCCGAAAATTTTTTGGTATTTTAGAGGGCAAACGGTGCCATTTGATACCGTTTAGAACTGTGATTCAGTTAGTCAAAATTCTAATTTCAATAGGGGACCACTGGTGTGATTTTTTTTTCAGAAATCAAGGGGGTTAGGACCCCCCTGAACCCCCCCCCCCCCCCCTTAATCCGACACTTTATAAAATTAAAAAGTCGTAATTCCTACCCGTAAACGCAATGCATTCTTCTTCTTCTTCTTCTTCTTCTTCTTCTTCTTGGTTGTTTGCCGCGAGGTAGGTTTAGCGTCTCCCACACCATCCGTCTCGATCTGCAGTCCTTCGTTTGATCTCACCAAAACTTTCAGATCGTTTTCTCTCTTCTTGCGCCGGTGGTCGAACATTGTCTTTCTCTTTCTTCCTTTGCCTCTTTTACCATTTAACCTGCCTTCAATGACATCCCTAAGCAGTCCATGATGTCTCATAACGAATACGAAGCTTTGTAATGATGATGTCAAAAATAAATTCGTGAGAAAATTTTTAAAAAAATCTTAGGTACGGGTATTTTAGTCGGCACCAATACCTATAACATATTACGTTCTGGTTCAGTAAATTTATAATTTTTATATTATTTCTCTGACTTATCTTGCAGGAGAACCGGGTTTCTGTCCTTCAAAGGCCATACAGCGGTTTCTGAAGAAACAGTTTTTGCCAATCCAATCCAGCCAGAAACGACCCTGAAGATGTCTTCTAAAAATGCACCCCTCCTTCAAGCGGTCTACGTGACGGTGTTAGTCTACATCCTGGTGCAAATCCACTTGACCGGGGTTTTTGTCATCACTTTCAACAGCAGTGTGTCCGATTTGGGGAATAATGAGCAGTATGACGCCTTGAAAGCCTACTCTCAATCTCGGTTGGTTTATTTTAAAAGAAGCAGAAGTCAATCAGACGACGCAATTATAAACCACGATACAGATAAGTCACGTGATCCTGAGGTCGCTTCCGACATGTGGAACTCACTCGATGTAGACAGCATGCGCACTATAGGCGGCTATTTAAGCAATCAGGACAGCAAACACGTTCTTAAAAAAGAGGTGTCCCAGCAAGCTTATGGAGTCCACAAATTCCAAAATCATGCGCAGCAAACGGAAATAAGTTTACCTCTAGTTGGACGCAACCAACCGCTTTCAACTGCAACATTCCCCAAAGCATTGGGATTTAAATATGACGCATTCAAAATGGCCGAACCGAACTGCGTGGACGAGGAGGACTTACAAAAATTCCGCAAACATCCACACAACGTTCAACTTATGCAACAGAAGGACAAACAGCTTAGAGGCGTTATACGGATTGTTGACAATGGCGTCTTCCATGGTTCGTTCCGCCCTCCTGGGTGCGGCTGGGAGAGTGCTTTTGATGAAATAAAATCAGAAAACTTATCCTGGCCTGCAGCTGTCCATTTTGATGTTTTGTGCCCACTGATTGTCCCCGGCGGATCCTCTTTCCAACATTTCTTAGACGGTGTTCTGCCCAAGATTGTCCAAGCCCATGATCTGTTGCGGAACAAAGGCGTAAAAATCTTGATACCTCGCAACAGAGATAAAATTATATTGGAGATCTTGGGAGCACTTGGTATCGAAAAAGATATGATTCTTTTCCACGCTGGTGGAATTTATACAGCAAGGAAGATGATCTACACGTGTATAACGCCGCCATTACACCCGACCCTGTGGCAAAATGCACACAAACTTATGAACGCTCCTGAAAAACTCCCTGTACCTCGTGAGGAGGCATATGTCATTTTGTTAACCAGAAAACAGAGTCATAATGGGGGAAGAAACATGCTGAATCAGATAGAAGTACAGGCGTTTCTAGAAAAAAGATACGGGAAGGAGAAAATTATAGTCTACCCGGGAAGGTACAACCTCACAACATCTGTGAGCGTTTTTGGGCGTGCGCGCTTAATGATTGGTGTTCACGGAGGCGCCCTCTATAATCTAAATTTTGCCTCAAGCGACGTCAGTGTTGTAGAAATACTTCCGTCAGATGGCGCAGGTAACCCTCTGCCCCAGGGAATCGCTCACACCATCTTTTGGTCCATGTGCAATATGTTGAATCAGTCGTATTGGAGAATTTATAATAAAGCGGAAACACGGAATGGTAACGTAATTGTGGATCTCTTCAAACTGGGTCGGGTTTTGGACAGGATTGACCAGCAGTTCGGATATTTTTTAACAAATTAGTATAATTTATTATAGGTTCTATTAAACGTGATAATAACTGAAATCTGTAAAATAACGTATTTTATAAAAATATTTTCATGAATGCTCTCTTTTTTTTTTTTTTTTTTTTTTTCAAAAAATACCTGTGTGCTTCTTCATTTTGTGGACGTTCTCAGCGCATTTCTTTTCATTATTCTCAAAGTTTTGTGCTGGTTAAATAGTTTTTTTTTTCATACATGTTCAAGTTGAAATAGAAATAAAATCAAATGAATATCAACAGAGAAAGGGTAATTAATGTTTTCTTTATTCATAACACTGAAACGAAGTAAAGTTACTACAGGTTAACAATATTATTATTGGTGAAATACAAGGATAGGTATACATGAACATCGATTGTATATGATAGATGTATTGATAGGGTTAATGAGCACCATTATATAATATAATATAATATATATATAATATAATATAATATAAAAACCGTTTAATGCGAAATTATTGTCTTGCTTTTGGCTAATTCTCGGCATCAGTACTAAGAACATGCTTAAAATGTCCAATTCTAAAGTTATACTACAACATATTTATTCGCTTCAATAGTTAACACTCTGGAATTTATAATCCGTTCGCAAGGATCAATTTTACGCTACATGTATGTTATTGATAGACACACACAGTGCTCACATGCTCAATTATGGAACATTTCGAAAGATACAGATATAACCATTGCTTCAAAAATGTGATGATTGCCTAAAGAAAACTTAGATCGCATTCACAACGAGTTGAGCCATGGCTTTACAAATCCACTAAATATGGCGGACGTACATGAAAGAAAAACCGCCTAATCTTTTGATAGTCTCTCCGCCTCTCACACGCCTCCCCACACGTCGTCCCTGCGACGAATTGCAAAATAGGTGGCTTTCAAATGTCAAAATTCTGGACAAAAAAAAAAAAGATAATAAAAACGTTATTATCTAACTAAACAAAAAATGTAAAATTACAATAACTAATATTTAAATATCCGTGTATTTTTTCACATAGCCAAAGCAATGCCCAATCCTGCATTTTTCCTTTAATGGGCTTCTTTTTTCGTACCTAGAAATCCCACGCGGCTACCGCCATCGCCATTAGCATCAAAAGTCCTTTGCTACCGGCTTGAATGTTTCCTCGGTTGTGCTTTGGGGTTGAGATCGTGGTCGCACCATAAAATGACGTCGCGGAGCCGTCTTTCATGGCGTTCGGCGAGCAGGCAGAGAACGACGCTGCACGTATTCCTATGGGTCCACCGGGAATATCCAACTGCACATTTCGCAGAGCATTTTCCATCCATGCTTGTACTTGGTCGAAAACCTTAAGACCTTCCTCGTGGTTTGCAAGGCTCGCGTAAAGGACGAGCAATGTTTGAACGAGAAAAGTGACGGACGAGTTCTCCCCGCTGTGTTTCGGACTACAGGAAACAATACGCGCATTCACGGCTTGCAATACCTCTATTATTCGATAATTAAGGTCTATATCACTACAACTATCCCCCGCTGTTGGAATCCAGCCGCAGGGTTCAAAATTCAAGTAAACTATTGACTTTAATACCGTGAAATTATACAGAATAGGGCGGCAGCCCTGGTCATCTGGAATATACCCCAGGGGACAAAGCTCCTGATTTATAGCCTGGAGAAAAAGAGAACGTGTGTGGATGTGTGGTACATGTATCATATTCAATAACAAATGTATTACGTAGCAACAGTCGAGCTAAAGCTCATGTATTTACGAATAACGACAGTCTAAGACCATAAAACCAACACAGGACTGCTGACACTAATGGTATTAAAATGTTAACATAAACTCGGGAAAGAATTAGTAGAGTAACAGTCCCTAGGTCCCTAAGCTGTTTGATTATTTGCAATTTTAAATATCATCATCGTTATAACTTTATCGTAATTTGCTTTCTCACCAAATCCATCAGGTCGTTCATTTGTTTTCTGTCTTGATCTCCGACGTGCAACAGAGAGCGGAAAGATAAGCCACCGAATTTCGAATGCGACGATGCGGAGCTCTGATCTGAATATAACATTGAACAGTAAATTAGTACCAGTGTTTTTTTTTTATATGGTGGACATTGTAAGCTACACGTTGCTGCTATTGTCTCATAGTTATAGTTTTAAAATACTAGGATTGTTCGGGCTTAAAGCCAAAACTATCATCCAATGCTCCAAGACTCGATTGTGAGCCCGGTCGCTCAGTTAAATCAGAATACGGTTGTGTAATGATAGCCTACTAGTAAAACTTTCCTCTTGTGATAGAAATTACCAAGTATATTCTATAATGTGTTCCTCAATATAGTGTCAAACTTTTTTCCATATTTGCAAGTGTAATTTATGTATAAAAGTTTTGTTTTACAAAGTCTAAAATAATTACACTGATGACCGCTAACCGCACGAAAACGAAGTAGATACTCCAGCGCAGTAGACTACTGCAATCATACTGCAAACATGCTTCAAATCTGCTTCGATTGGGGAGCTAATTAGCATATTTGAAACATGCTTCTATCATGCTGCTGATCTACTGCATTAATGCTCCTCTCTGTACAAACCTATGTACTTTTTGAAGTAGAATTGCAGTAGGCTATACTGCATTTCTACTGCAAATATGCTCCACACCACTACTGCGTTAATGCTTCTTTGCTACTTCGATACTACTGCATTTTCGTGCGGGTAACCACACTAAATTTGCCAATCTTTCATAAGGCGTCAGTAAAAGGCATAACTCTGTCCGGCATAACTCTGTCCTTTCAGAACAATTTATAACTCCTAAACAATAGGAAGACATATATTGCCGGTAATAAGGCAAATTTGACCTTGACATTTTGATGGGAGTTACTGGGTTGCTTAGTAGTACTGACTCGTGCTCTTCTAGCTTTCTTATGGTAGTAACGGTCAAGGTCACAAGAGAAAAGGCGTCAATTTGATTGCTCATATTGGCTGGCTAACCCGTCACATTGAAAGGAAAAAAGGTTCCAGTCTAAATCTTCAAGTCACGGGCAAGGTATGAGGTAATTACTTAGAAACAATTGAGACATATATATTTCACACTCGATAAAATGGAATAGCATCCTTAACGTCTTAGAGCTCATTCCATCCCAATGAAACCTACGTAGCTCTACGTAGATCTTTAAGCGATGCTCGGCAGTAAATATACTTTTGGAAAATTACCCCTATCCAGTTTTGCTTGCTACTACAGGAGAACGGAAATGAATCACCTATACTATTCAAAAGATAAATTTAGAAAAAGGAACAGCAAAACGCACCACTTACCTTCGCAGACTTTAACTGGACCTACATAACAAAGTAGACAGTGAACGTTCTTGTAACTTTGATCCAAGCCACTTATGACAACAGGGTTGTTGTACGCCATACAGGCATCTCGTAAGGCTGAGTGCAGAGGGAGTGGACGAGGCAAACGATATGGACTTCCATTGGTATATCTGAACCGACAAGGACCAAACGCATGGTTCTCAACATCCCGGAAGCAAGTCTTCACCTTCCACTCCTGTTTGGGCTCAAACATACCACTGCAACCAGCAGCTTCCAGTTTTTTTATAACACAAGATGAGGACCTGCAATTAGCAAAATGCCCAGCGTCTTCCCCCAGGCAGAAGACGACAAGTTCCCACGGGTCCCAGCCGTTTGCGATACCATTACACGCTGCACAGTACTTGTTTCTGAAGGTGATCTCTGTAGCTGGGTCGGTGACTGGCCGGTGCAAGATGGCGTCCTCTGAGAGACTGGCATTTGAAGTATCAGTACACTTGATGCGACTTTCCTCTTCTTTCCAAGATGACGGGCATTCGTCAACCATCCAAAAACTCAGTCCAAAAGTGTCCAAATGGGGTAAGATGGTTTGTTGGTTTTGTCGATGTAATGCTGGGCTTCTTCTACAAGAGCTTTTATGTACGAGGGAAATAACCGTAGGATCGACTTGTTTTTTCTGCCTTGTCCAAGAGCACGTTTTGTTAGAAGATGCAGTAGAAGTGGTGTTACTACTGGGAGTTTCTGTTATATTACATGCAGGAGTTGCTACAAGTTGCAATGTATTTTTTGCCTTTGTTAATCTGACAGAGGCGGCGCACACCGTCATATTTTCAGTCAGTCCATAACAGCAGTCGCCATACAGGACGCACTGAGGGTCGCAGTTGCAGTAGACCTTGATGCTGCTTACACGCATTCCCTGAATTACACATAGCCATTTGTTCGCAG
Organism: Lingula anatina; assembly: GCF_001039355.2. The sequence continues at coordinate 684,683 of NW_019775525.1, forward strand.
GCAGACTTTCGTCAGAGTAAGAAGAGGACCTCTTCGCTGATTCTGAGGATTTACTGCCGTTGTTCCAACTTTCAAGTAGGATATCCTCTTGATTGAACGGCCCCAGCGTGATTCCCCCGTGCTTTCTACCCTCAGTAGTGGCCGATTCTTGTGTGATTCCCTCGTCCATTTCACTCTCATGATCAGTAGTGGCCGATTCCTGCGTGATTCCCTCGTGCATTTCATTCTCGGTAGTGGCCATTTCCTGCGTGATTTCCTCGTGCATTTCACCCTCAGTAGTGGCCGATTCCTGCGTGATTTCCTCGTGCATTTCACTCTCAGTAGTGGCCGATTCCTGCGTGATTCCCTCGTGCATTTCACTCTCAGTAGTGGCCGATTCCTGCGTGATTCCCTCGTGCATTTCACTCTCAGTAGTGAGCGATTCCTGCGTGATTTCCTCGTGCATTTCACCCTCAGTAGTGGCTTGTTCCTGCATGATTCCCTCGTGCATTTCACCCTCATTCGGGGTAGTCATCGTTGTCTCTTCTGGCACTCCAGTTCCAGAAAAGGGTGTTTCCCTAGTGGATCCCTCAAGCGGCCAAATTTGTAGATTGGGTGACTCTTGTGTGGATCCAGCGGTGTGACCATTTTCTAGAATCATAAGCAGCACAGCTGTCGGTTGTACAAAGGCCAGTATGCATAAAGTAATGCGGATGATCATCGTGTTTCCGAATAAAGAAATGTGTGACAAAGAGTAGCGTTCGTTGAATTATATATTCCGCTCACGACCCCTTGGTATAATTTATGTCACAACCCACCAGCAGCGTTGCATCCACCTTAGCCAATGAGTTAGATGCATTTCGAGACATCATTTGACAGAAGGGCAGAAACCACTAAATAGGCCAATAACCGACTGTTATAGATGAATGTAGTTCAGTGAGAGAAAATTAGTGGATTTTTCCTTTTTTCCTGGTATTTCTTGTGTGTTGCTAGGGTTTTGTTTCTAGGTAATTTTGGTATCAGCTAGCAGGCTAGGGTGTAAACTACTGCCAGTTTTTTTTTTTTTTTTTTTTTTTTCAGGACCAGGCACAGGTGCGGTGCAGTCGTGAGACCTGTGGCGTGGGGCAGTGGTTTGTTTACAGAAGAGGGGTGCACATGTTCAAGTAATGCCGGTAGGAAATAATGTCTGGTGACAGTATATTTTTGTGCCATTGGGAGTTATGTCAGTGTGTCTGGAATCCATGGGGATGAAAATGTTTCACCCAGTTATTTTGTTCATGCAGCTTTGCAGGCATTTCTTAGTATGGTCGTCAATGGGAAATTATTTGGTGGTTTCTGCCCAGAATAACAGTAGGTGTGTAATCGGATTCTTATTTCGAGTTTTCCATTTCGGAGAAGCGGTCGGAAATGTTAATTAGTATAATGTTGGCCATTACGTTATTGATTAACCAGGGGATGTCGGTGTCCGTAATTGGGACACCACTCGAGTTGCGTTACCAATGCACATACGCACTGGGCTAAACACCAACCGACAATGTTATGAAATTGCATGAATGTCGCTATTTAATTCCATGCAGACCTCAGAACCCCAACAAAACCAATTAATTCAGCGAAATATCTTTACCTAATTTTGTAATAATAATAATAATAATAATTAATTATTATTATTTTGCAATAATAATAATAATAATAAATTATTATTATTATTTTGCAATAATAATAATAATAATAAAGTTAAAAAAACAGATAAACAGATAAAAATGGCATATTTGCCAGATGGATTTTACATAGATGAACATGTTCATTTCAGATGGCACTGTGAACTTGACAGGTTCTAAGAAGAAATGTGGCTGCAGAGGATCTAGAAAAAGCGTTACTTTAGAATAGGTCTTATGTCTGCAAAGATGCTTTTAAATTGACTCCTGTTTCCTCCGTAACTTAAATTGGGTTTGATATCATTTCTGCGGTAATACAATATGGGCTAATTTTAGTACCAGGTGAAGCAAAACTCCTGAAAGCTTTTGCCAAGAAAAGGACAATATACCTTAAATAACCCTGTATCATATTCAGATGATTTTTTTTTTATATTTCAGATAAATACACTTGTTTTTTCTCGTTTTAATGCCTTTAATCAAATAGATAAATGAGCTAATTATTTACCACAAATAGACAAAAATTTGTGTTAACACATTTAATGCTGTCTGCTTTTCCCGCAGTTTTAAGTAGGGATCGTTGACCATTGGTAAGTATGGGAAAATTGCCGTTTACTCAAGGAAAATCCAATTTTTGGCCAAAACGAAGAGTTATTATGACTTAAACACATTTAATACCAACGCTGTCAAATACACTTGGTAAACCACTGCGTGCTTGATAGAGTTCGTACAAACAATTTGATGCGTTGTTCGTGGTCACTAATTTAAAGTTCGTGCCATGAAATTGCGAAATTGTGGTTCTTAAGTAATTCGGCGTTCGTGCTGACAAAACCGAGGCTAGTGGTCGCACACAGCAATTACCATCAATGAGGACTGCATATGAGAGATGAGAAATGTGGCTCAAAAATCTGAGAGAAGGGATCTCTGAGCAAACCAAGTGGCCAGTTAAACTTTTAATCGTTCATTCACTTCTTTTCAAAGTTGGGAAGAGCTCACGACTGCTATCAAGCTATAATAAGTTACTCACTAGTGATAAATCTTTTTTTTTTTAGCAAAAATGTTCATTAGCTTGGTAGTTGGATAATAAATGAAAATTATCAAACACAACGGTGACGTCTATCTACCTGACATTTGTGAGGGTCCTGGTAGCTATACCTCGTGTCAACATCGTCCCACATCAGTCCAATGAAGGCCTACGTCCAGATTGGTCGTAAGCTAACGGTATGAAAAATTTTCATCTTGTGTTTGATTTTTTTGAAAAACTGGCGAAAACCGGCTTTTGGTAAAATCTTTTTAGTTATGACGCAGTGCTTACGTTGTCTGGAAGATTATTTGTATGTGGTTACAGTGGTCAAGATATTATTCGTTATTCATGGCAGGCGTACTCAATTAGCACCCATTTTAGGCCGTATTTTATAACAGCTTTTATATGTGTCTTGAAACAAATCTAAGGGACAATCTTCTTATGGCCATTAGAACCAAAGTTTTTCATCACTCATTTGTATCTGGTAACAGTAATAGAAGTAATTTCAGTAATAACTTGCCAAAGTATTATCTGATTTTTTTATTTCATGGCAATACTATATGTCAAAAACTTCTTACTTGAAAGATGCATATGAGGTCAATTTTTCCACAAAAGCCAACCAAATGCCAAAATAAAGTTTTTTAAAAATAGTACAACTAATATAACAAAGAGTGATAACAAACGACTCCTTCTCACATTACCCCAAAAATTGACATTTGAATGATTTTTATTTATTTTTATTATTTTTTTTATTATTATTATTTTATTTTATTTTATTTATTTTTTTATTATTTTTTTTTTTTGCTTGCTTTCTGCCCTGTATATAAATTGGCCAAATTTGAAGATTATACAGCTTACAGCTCTTTTGGATCATCAAGTGATTAATTCAGTTTCTCCCTTGGCATGTCGACTTCATTTGAGTCATGTAATAACTAGTAGAAGTGGTTTATATGCGTTACTTGGAATCCACGCTCCACCGTTGCTAGCTCCCTCTGTACCCGTACTTTTAATCAAATTATGCCAAAGCTTAGTAGAGTCATTTGTTTGAGCTAATAAAAATACCTGATGAGCTAAGTTGTAAATTTATTTTATTCATCAGAAAAAACAGCTTTAAAAGGATCAAGTTCATTCAATAATAATTGTCCCATCTCCTGTTAAGTTAAAAATTATGTAATGTGAATATACCCATTTAACAACATATTTTAGTCAGAATTTTATTCTGTAATTAATTTCATTCTGTATTACAGTGTTTTGCTGAATCCCCGCATTATAGTGATCCCGTTTATGTCGCAAACAAATGCCTTACACCAAATCTGAAGGATAATCCGTCGGAAAAGACATCTTTCATTACGTACAGGGCCTATGTAGAAATTGCTAAGGTATTACATGTAACACGGTATAATAGACATGAAACTGAAGAATAATCTTGGATCCACTGGCAGCTATTTCAAATGTATTTAGAATCTCCTTTGTGTCCAGATTTCCGCACTTTGAAGGGAATGTTTGGCTTAAACATTCTCAATTTAAAACGTCCAGCAATCATGGTTGCTTACATGTACCTCTTAGAAGCTCACTTTTCGTCCATCTCTGCCCCCCCCCCCAACACACACCACCCACACACACACACACACACACACACACACACACACACAGGGAAGCTTTCCAATTTTATCCTGTTCATTGATCAAATGCCAGTATTATATTGCTATACAGATGTACTACTCCAGTGCCCCTTTATGTGAGACAAACAACTTCTTCGACTATCGGCCTTGACCCTTCTCAGGGGGTCGGCGCATGGTACGCCTCTACCTCCACCGGTCCTGCCTTTGGCTCTCCTTAATCCTGCCCCCTGCATATCCTCTTTTAAAGCTTGCAAGAACCTTTTCTTTGGTCTCCCTCGATTTCTCTTTCCTGGTGGTTTCATTGCCAGCATTCTTTGCCCTACCGGTACATAGCCCTACGTTTCTTCCCTCCTGCCGACATTTACATACCATTCACCACTTTACAGATACTTACAAAATCGCTGCGCGCATGCGTGAGAATTGTATTGTGGGAAAAAATACAGCAAAACAAAAACAGCGAGTATCCGAATAATGGAGAATAACCTCGACGATCACACACTCTGGTCCATGATTGTAAAATTAGCGGGCAATGGGGAATACCTACGTTGAGGGTCTGCCGCTAGATGGCGTGGGGGTGAAAGCAGTCCTTTTAAAATCTCGCAGAATCTCGCTCGCGGCTTTACACCAGAGTTTAACATGGAACTTGGGCACGCGTCGCTGACCGTAAACGAACTTAAACGCAAATTACTCGAATGTGGAGCATTAACAACTGGAAGGAAATGTGAATTGATTGAAAGGTATGTGTTCTCTTTCCATTTAGTGCTTGAAAAACACAAATGCTAACTATTTTCTTTGAAAAAATTAAAGATTAGTCGAGGTGTGTATGAGCGTCAAATCTGTCATGTTATGTAGCCTATATACGAGCATGCTCATATTTTTCATTTAGAAACACTGGTCAAACACGCATTCTTGTCGCTGTTTTTTTAAATAAACTTCAAAGGAAAAAAAGGTCGATAGTGACTTATACAAGAGCAAATATGTTTAAATTGATTTGTAGTAAAATCGGCTCATTTTTCACGATTAAAACACATGCTTTTCTACGAACTTACTAAAGATGATTAAGCCGTTTCGCCAACACGCTGCACGTACGAAATTATGGGGATAATGATGTCAGTATTTTTTATAAAAACAGACTTGACAATGTGTTACATGACCTGTGCATTGTTTTACTTGCTTAAACTATATATAAGGGACATGTTACAAATGTATCTGAACATACTTATCTGCAGTATACCCTCCAAACTTTTGCATTGTAAGTCTCCTTTTGCGATGTACTTATACATATTCAATTTCAACCTGTGTATTACTTTTGATCAGTGTAATGTACTGAGCATTTTCTATTTTAACAAGTTAGTTTGGCAATTTTCTAAAAATGTCGCAGTTTCCTTTAGTCAGATGACACTGGCTATTTTATGATCAAATTTGCTGTAAGTTTCTGGTTACTTTATTTATTGTTATCTTGTGAATTTGAGAGTAAAAGAGCAAAAACAATTTACTTTTAAATGGTCCTTGGAACATTCTTGAATATCTTTAAGATGATGTAACTTTATTTGTAAGGAACTTAGCAAAAGAAAAGAAAAAGAAAACCAGGAGAGATATTATCTTAACCTTCAGGTGTGGAAAACAGGGAAGCTTGGCACATTTCAATAGCAACTAAGCAGTTCTTATCCACTTGATCATTTAATTACCAGGTGACATGTCCTTGCCTAAAGGTACTAGATCTTAGCTGACATCTTTGTCCAACACCTGTACAGGTAGGTATACTATAAATAAATTTAAAAAAAGCTTTATGTCATCTTGTATCATACACCCAATTTATTTACTTTTCTAGGTTAGACGCATATGAGAGGAATGCAAACTTTTCTGAAGAGCCAATATTTGTACCGAAACCAGATTTTGTGGAATGGCCAAATACAGGCTTCAAGACCCTCAGACAAGAACATTCAGAGCAACTACCTGCAATTTTCTTGGGGCCAATAGAAGGGTATTTTTTGCATCACCAAGTTGCTGAGAGAACCGTGAAAGACATAAAAGCATTAGAGAAGGGAAGGAGGTTATTGCAATCCAACCGCATTTTAACTGTCAGTGTGTGCTTCAACAAGCCCAGCACATTTTTAACAGGAATTGTGAGAGCCGCAATGAAGAAGAAGGTAATAGACATTAACATAAACAGCTGCCTCTTATTTTTATAATTTTGTTTAAAGACATATGGTTTTTACACAAGGTTTGTGGCATAAAAGTAACAACACAGTAAGAATTTACCAAGCTATGTTGTAATATTATTTTACTCTGTACCATTTATAGGTGAGCTACAATATCAAGTTAAAATTAGGAAATCAGGGTGAGCCTGTTAACAGCCATTGTGAGTGTCCAGGTGGGATGGGCCCTCATGGAACATGCAAGCATGTCGCCTCCGTTTTGCTTTTACTTGTTCAGCTGACATCCACAGGTGAACTGGCCTTGACAGGTAGCTGTACTGATGTTCTGCAGACTTTTCACAAACCAAAGAAAGCTCATACAGGTAAAAAATATGGTAGAATTACACACTTAGAATAATTAATCATATTATAACTGGTCCATTTTTTTTTTATTTTGCATTAAATATAAACACTACAGTATATTGTTTTGACATGAAAGACAAAAGTTTTTTTGATATTATAAAAAAAAATCCTGGAGTTAACAACATTTTTCCTGTGCTTATCAATGTTTAATAAATCCATTTAAACATTCAAAGTTAGTCCCCTTTTTTCTAAAAAGTTCTTCTTGTTATAATCTTTTAAGAGATTAAAACAGAGTAAAGCCATCAATGGAGGTCATGTGACATGCTCAGATATCAAAATAATAGGTATATATAACTGCTGTTTTTCTTGTACAACAGAATATATTTTTTTCTATGAGTTGTTCACCATGTTTTTATGGGAAAATATAGATCTCATATTAAGAAATATTATCCCTTTATTAAATGTATTTATTTTCTTCATAAGGTTCTCCAAAGAAGGCCCATGATATTGGGGGCAGTGCAGACCACCGCTTTCAAGACCCCAGGCCAGCCAAATACAGAAACAAGGCAGGATATAATGATTATGTCAGGAACCTGACCTTTCATTTTACTTCGGTGTCAAGGATTGATGTGGCTACCAGATATGCATACCCGAAAGCCAACTTACAGGCAGCAGTGATGGACCATGACTACTGCCAAGTGCCATGGACAGAATACATCGTGGATAGAGGGAATGATGTAAGTAAAATCAGAGGTCTAATATTAATAATCAGGCCCAAACATGATAAATAATTATCAAAATAGGTGGTGTGTGACATCATAAAATTTTAATATTGAATGGAAACTAGTTAATGACATACCATGCTTTAATGGGCTATTGATATTTCAGGTTGAGGAACAAGCAGCCAAGGACATTGAACGTAGTACTGTGCAGCAAGGGAAGAGTGCAATCTGGCACAAGGAGAGAGAATGGAGGATCACTGCATCCAGATTTGGCGAAATAACAGCAGCAACAGAGAAGAGGGACATGAACAAACTGTGTGAGTCGTTGTTGACTCCAAAACCTCTGCACACACCAGCAATCCGGCATGGACAGGATTACGAGAAAATTGCAATACGCAAATTTGAAGAAAGTCAAAATCTCAAAGTTGAACAGTGTGGATTGTTTATTTGTCTGGAAGCTCCTTATTTAGGGGCCACGCCAGATGGTTTGATTGGTGTAGATGGCATTCTCGAGGTCAAGTGCCCATACAAAGGCAGAAACATGACAGTCGGTACCGGACCCAATTTCCCCTTCATTGAATGTGTATCTGGTGCCTTTCGCCTAAAGAAAACGCACAAATATTATGCTCAGGTACAAGGCCAGCTGTTTATTACGAAACGTTCATTCTGCTATTTTGTTGTATTTACCTTCAAAGATCTGTTTGTGGAGTTGATCCATTCCGACACTGAATATTTTTCAACATGCATTTTGCCCAGGCTCACTTTATTTTATGAGAAACACTATAGAAAGTATGTGGCAGCTAGTTTGTAGAAAGGATGAGATGGTTTTAGCTGCAATCAAGTGCCATTTTGAAAAACATGTAATTAAATCAAATGATATAGTGGTGCAAACTTTAGAGCAATTTTAGTGCAATGAAACAAATTGGTGCAATATTATTTAGAATACAAAACAAATGTGGTTGTGCTTTTTTTTCATATTGTTACTGTAATGAAATGGTGCTATATTCTTTACAAAAAGTACATATATGGTTGTGCTGTTTTTTATACTATTTAATGAAAATATATTATGCTATTTTGTAAAGTATTTTTAGTAGGATGAGATAATTTGGTAGTGCTATTTTATTTACACCAAATTATTTAGTTGTGCTTCTTTTTTAATGAATTTCAAAGTAATGAAATAATATAGTGGTTCTATTCAAGTAAAATAATTCAGTACTGTCATTTCATAATAAGAACAAACAAAATGTGTACATTTGTAAAATATTTGCTTACTTTAAATTTTATTTCTCAAACTTATAGAAAGATTTCCATACCTGCAGTATTTCATTGGTTGAGAAATTACAGCTATGCATTCACGAAATTTGGTACACAAATAAATTATAACTATTACATCGTTTCATGACTCTTACTTTGGACTGAACGGTTATTTCTATAGAAAAAATAATTTTTGTATTTAACATCACCTGTCATTCTCATTACATCAATAGAAAAAAATCAATAATACAACCTTGGTAGCACTTATGCATATTTACTAACAATAGATCTTCTAAAATTGGACATCAGAAAACACACTTTGATAATCATACCTCCTAGGGGCACTTTCTTGCTATGAAGCTCTCTTTTCAAAATTTTATAAGTTTTGCCAAGACCAATTAACCTTTCTACATGTATTCTTTTTGAGGCAACTCGTCTATCTCTAATCACTGTGTCTGGTTCAAGTTGTGACTTGCCTTTTAACATAGAAGGTGTGTTGACATGGACATCCCGTCCAGCAAACAAATCTTGAACCATTATTCCTCTGTCAGCCATTATGCTGTCACCAGGGCAGAAAAGGGTTTTATCTTGCAGCAAAGAGGATCTTTCAATGATCTGTCTGTCACTTGTACTCCCTCCATAAGCCTCACTTACATATGTACACACGCCCCTTGGACTGCAACCAACAACAGCCTTTAAAGTGTTGCGGTTTTTGTAAGTAGAAAAAGTGGCACTTTGATCTGCAACATTGTCAGGTTTGTGAATAGGGATTTCTGTAGCATCTAAGATCACTCTTGTTTTAGGGAATTTTGCTTTGAAGTCTGTAGGCATGTGCTCCTGAACAGTCTGTTTATCAGGCCAAAAGTCTATTTCTGACAGCTGATAATACATAAATACTACCCACGTGTTAACTATCTTCGAAACCGTAGATGAAGAAACTTTAAACAGGAAACCAAGGTCCTTATCATCTTTGGCAAGACGAAGCTTGATGAGGGTTAAAAAAAGGTGATCCTCAACAGAAAGAGATTTAGATTCATAATTCAAACTGTATGCAGCTGGACCAAGCACCTTCAAAAAAAAAGTAAAATGTTCATAGTTCTCAAATCCTGTATAGTACATAATGGCATCTGGGTTGTCTACAAATTGCTGCACAGAATATTTGCTTCCAGCATCCGTCAAAATGCTGCACTGCACCCCGGCCTGCACAGGTTCCTCTGCCTTTACTATTTCCTCCGCCTCCACTGCATCACTGATCTCTCCTGGCTCTGTCACGATGACTTCTTCATTGCCGATATCTGGCACAGGCACATTCTCCAGCAGTAATTCTGACCGCTTCTGGGCTCTTTCAGCTCTAGCAGTGACAGATGGATCTGCATTGTTGGCTTTCTCAACAAAATTGAATATTGTTGGCACTGCTGTTGATTTCAAACATCTATAGTTACCTGCAATATAAATTAAAACTTAGTTTTCTTGCAAGGCATTCAACAAGAGGATGCGTATTTTATCATTCACTTTTAGCATCAAGAAAATAATGTAATCAACTTATTTAACTAGTTACTTGCCTTCGCTTAGATAGTCAGGATCCAATATAAGTTATACTTGAGGGTAACCAATGTTTGATTTCACCTATCCAATCAAGGAAACGGTCTTGAAAGCGTTGGTGCAAATTACATAATAATAAAAGTGCAAATGACGGATCCTTGCCCCCCTCCCCTACAAGTGCATTAAAATCTATTACTAATGAAGATAAATTTAGATAATAAACAACATATCCTTACCAGTTAATGTCTCTCTATAATCAGAAGGGGTGAAGTGCTTCGCACACACCACACTGTATCGACCAGGATTCCAAAGGCGTTTTGTTTTTGAGCAAACGCGATTAATGGCCACCCTCCACTTCAAACGAAGCCCTGAGTCCTTAGGAAAATTGTGCCCACCTTGCCGACTTTTACATTCCGGTACACAACAATACTGAGGCATGTTTATTACGAGCAATGCCGCAGTCCCATGTGTATTATTCGTAATATGGCGACTGTGGAAGAACTTCCGGGACTGAATTCACACTAGCGACACCTGGCGCCAAGCGGGATGGTATTCCCCATTACCTTTCTCGATACCTTCTATCATTTCTGCAACTTGAAACACAGCAGGTAGTCATTATTTGTGTTCAAGAGCCTTCGCGCCATGAGTTCACGCTCTTCCCCCCCCCCCACAATGCAGTTCGAGTTTCCTGTCGACGTACAACTGTAAAGTGAAGAATGCATCGCTTTTTCACCAAACCTTTCCGTCCCTAAGGTTTCCCTAACCATCTAATTACTCTTATTATTATTTTATTTTTTTTTTTTTTTTGGGGGGGTGTTCTTTTACTTTTTCAATCCTATATAGCATACATGGTCTTAGACACGTCATGAACATCTTTCTAGTGGCGGATTTAGAGGGGGAGTCAGGGGGGTCCTGACCCCCTTTCGATTTCTGAAAAAAAAATCACAGCAATGGTCCCCTCTTGAAATTATAATTTTGACTAGATGAATCATAGTTCTAAACCGTACCAATTGGCACCACTTGCCCTCTTAAATACCAATTTTTTCAGGGCCCTT
>NW_019775525.1:697247-714541 GCF_001039355.2 Lingula anatina
CCCCTTTCGATTTCTGAAAAAAAAATCACAGCAATGGTCCCCTCTTGAAATTATAATTTTGACTAGATGAATCATAGTTCTAAACCGTACCAATTGGCACCATTTGCCCTCTTAAATACCAATTTTTTCAGGGCCCTTAAACGGGCCCCGAACCCCACGCCGCGGACCCCCCCACCCCCCACCCCCACCCCCTTCAAATAATCCTGGATCCGCGCCTGCTTTGTACCGGTGAAATTGGTCCCATTCACTGCGAAATCAGTGTTTAGCTCCTAAACACGTTTCTAAGCGCCTGATTTGTCTCATTTTTTCAATGGGTTTAGCTTGCTAGCTCCTAAGCATGCGTTAAACCTGAATATGTTTGACAGTATGGCACGTTTCGGGGAGACATGAACTTTATCCCTGATTAGCCCCTGGGTGCCAAGCACAGCCGGTACCATTTATGATAATAGAAATGATAATCTTTACAAGCTCTAGCACATTTTACGAAAGTTTAAGACCAGACAAATACATAAGTAGCGCGAGTAAAAACATATTTGGAAGTAGTAATAAGGAATCGTAATAAAATGCACTTTTTTACCATGCTAGACCGAAAACATGGTCTGGACCTAGGGTTGCAGGGAGGTTTTAGCCATTGCTAATGATACCCTTACCGTCAGCATGTCAGGCCGAAAACTAAGATATTATAATCACCATCCTTTTCGTATTCCACTCAACGCCAGGAGAAAGCGTGCTAATCTGTCAGTCTGATTGCATTCAGCGGGACTCCCCGTGGACTTGGTGCGCACAAGCTGGTACGACAGATTAATTGTGAACGAACCCTACATGACAAATACCAATGGCTGGCTGGATTGATTATCATTCATTTATGTTATGTGATGTAAATGCAGAATGCATTAGAAATTCTGCGCGTACCAGTTCGTCTACAAACGCACTTAACACCAGATTCAGTGACAAACATTCCTAACTGCAGAATTAAAATCAGAACACTTGTAATTACTGTGTGGATTTGCAGGTAGAGTTTTAAAATCAGTTTGGGAGTGAAAGTATTTTAAATTACACCACTAATGTCAACTTTGAAGACAAAACACCCAACTGGAAAAATTTAATGTTATGAATAAAAAGGTGAATCCAGGAATGGAAAATCCAGGCTATTTCTTTTGCTTAGTACATGTATGAAGAGAAAATCGGTGTAGCGTGCCGTAGAGTCCGGCCCTTTCAGAGTCCTGCAGATGAACAGTCTGAAACAGTGTTAAATACGCAGCTAGTATTTTGTTTACCTTGTAATGTTTTTTAGCGGTGCGTCTCAAACATCTTTTAGCGTTCAACGTTGCGCCAGCTTGGTACTTTCCCTCTAATAAATACAACCGCACCGCTTTAGGAGCTATCGCGAGTTTACTGCGAGTAAGATGAACCCTCCATAAATATATAGGTCTCGTGTGTGAAGAGTGAAAATTCCCTGAGGCGTACCCATTAATACACGGGTGTATATCTTTACATGGGTTTAGCTTTTACGTTGGTTTATCTAGTGAATGCAGTAAAATACACCCAGCGTAAAATGAGATTACCCATCGAAAAGTTTTCACTAAATATCATGATAAAATAAAAAATAACATTGGGATATCGATAAAAAGGGCGAATCATAGTTTAAGAATTTGTTTATAGAAATACTCTGAAATGGGGTTCCTGTGTGATACGAACCTGTTTACTCACCATATCCATATCCATATCAGCTGCTGGATAGCCTCTATTCCATCCCTGCATCTCTGCCACTGTACCACGAAGGAAGCTGTGCCGAAAACTCGAAACACGGTGACTCTTATTGTCAACGCCTTTTCGTGTTCCAAGTAATACAATATGAATATTGATGACTATGTTTATGAACACTTAATACATTTATAAATATATAAATTAGAGGACAAGCACGGACTCTGAGTTTTGCTATAGTTGTAACGTGACAGAAAGTCCGTGTAATAGAGAGTCCGGGAGACCCTCTATTACACGGACTCTCTGTCACACTAGAGGGACCCTATATTTTAATGAGGACTCCCGGTTTCAGAACTTTTCAAAGTTTTGTGCTGGTTAAATAGTTTTTTATACATGTTTAAGTTGAAATAGAAATAAAATCAAATTTTAATTTTAAAATTATTATAAAAATTATATAAAAATATTAAAATATCAACAGAGAAAGGATAAATAATGTTTTCTTTATTCATAATACTGAGACGAAGTAAAGTTACTACAGGCTAACAATATCATTATTGGTGAAATACAAGGATAGCTATATGTGAACATCGATTGTATTTGATAGATGTATTGATAGGGTAAATGAGCACCATTATATAATATAATATAATATAATATAATATAATATTCGTTTAAATTGTCTTGCTTTTTGCTAATTCTCGGCATCAGTACTAAGAAAATGCCTAAAATGTCTAATTCTAAAGTTATGCTACAACATATAAATTTGCTTCAATAGTTAACACTATAATTCGTCCGCAAAGATCAATTTTACGCAACATGTATGTTATTAATAGACACATACAGTGCTCACATGCTCAATTATGGAACATTTCGAAAGATAAAGATATAATCATTGCTTCAAAAATGTATTAATCCCCCCTCCAAAAAAAAAAAAAAAAAAAAAAACTTTGGTAAAGCTGGCTGTAGCAATAACGAACAATTTTCAAAAAATTTCGGAAGCGGAAGAACATCTCTAAGTAATTCACAACAGGTGTTGTGTAACAGATCTAAGCTTAATCAAAGTCACTTGTACCTTTTTAGATCAGTCTCTGGTGCTTGCTGTTGAAGAAGGGTGACAAAGTCAATGCCTTGTTTTAAAGCCCACGGGGGTACACTGGATGAGCTGAGACAAGCTTTTATCGAGGAGTGGGCAAATCTCAGCCACAGGTACACTGAGCATCAACAGAGTCAGTGCCTGGAACAATGGATCATGTCTATGGCAGTTAATTCTTCCTACGAGATACCGTCACTGTGATAAAATAACTCATTGCATAGCATTACCTTCGCCATTCCAGGCTTCCTTGAACATTAAATTTGCTTTCCCATACAAATTGCCGCTAATTTACCAAGTTAATTTTTAAAAATCCCATATATACTGTAATTTGAACAAAGTATTATATTAAAACACTGATGTGCCTGTAAAACAATGTATTTTGAAATCGTTTAAACTCTGAAATAGCAGATAAAATATCCTTTTGAAATATTTCATCATTTTAGCAAGAGTGGAAGTCTTGTTACTGTTAAATTGAATCAAAACTAATTTGTGGTGTGGACAAATGATAAAAATTCAATATAGAATGATTCACCAACATGGTTAATAAGCAAAATCCATAATATTCCTTCTCAAATATCGATTTCAATACTTAAAAGTAACAAAGGGATGAATTGTTGCTACAAAATGGATGCTTTTTGCTATAAAACTTGTAATAATCATACCATGCCAATCTACTGTTAGGTACGGTCTATAAATACCCTGTAAGATAGGTGGCTTTAAAGATGCATACAAAGTCAATTTTTTGTCACAAAAACCAACCAAATGCCAGTGTATAGTTTCAAGGAGTATAACTAAGAGAATTACTAAAAGACATTGATTAATTTTACCCGAAAATGATGTTAGAAAGGATTTTTCTTCTAGCATTCTCTGCTGTATGTCAATGGGGCAGAAAAGTAGGTCACGAAAGTAGGTTAAATTTCCGACCAAAAATTTAAAGAAAGGAGCAGTCTAGATCTCTTAAATGGCTGATCGAGTGATCTATTCAGACTATCCCTTGGCATGTCGAATTTATTTGAGTCGTATAAGAAACTAGTAGAAGTGGTTTACATGTGATTCTGGAAATCCACGCTCCACCGATGCTCGGTTCGTACAGTGTATGTACCTTTTAAAACGCCAAAGTTCTGGGCAAATTAAAAAAAACAAATAGATGATATGACCGTTATTATTTAACTAAACAAAAATATTTAAAATTACTACAATTTACATTTATATATCCAAGTGTTTATTCACATAGCCAAATCAGTGCCCAACCCTACATTTATCCTTTAATGGGCTTCTTTTTTCATACCTAGAACGCCCACACCGCTGTCACCATCGCCATTAGCATCAAAAGTCTTTTGGTACCGGCTTGAATGTTTCCTCGGTTGTGCTTTGGGGTTGAGGTCGTGGTCGCACCATAAAATGGCGTCACGGAGCCGTCTTTCGTGGCGTTCGCCGAGCAGGCAGAGAACGACGCTGTACGTATCCCCACAGGTCCACCGGGCATATCAAACTGCACATTTCGCAGAGCGTTTTCCATCCATGTTTGTACTTGGTCGAAAACGTTACGACCCTCCTCGTAGTTTGCAAGTCTCGCGTGAAGGACGAGCCATGTTTGAACGAGGAAAGTGACGGATGTGGTCTCCTCGCTGTGTTTCGGACTACAGGAAACAGTACGCGCATCCACAGCTCGCAATACCTCTCTCATTCGACCATCACGGATTATATTCGTACAACCATCCCCCGGTGTTGGAATCCAGCCACAGGGTTCAAAATGCAAGTAAACCGTTGACTCTAATACCGTGAAATTGTACAGAATAGGGCGGCAGCCCTGGTCATCTGGAATATACCCAAAGGGACAAAGCTCCTGATCTACAGCCTGGAAAAAAAAGAGAACGTGTGTGGATGCGTGGTACATGTATACTATTCAATAACAAATGTGTTACGTAGCAACTTAACAGTTGAGCTAACGTACATGTATTTACGATAATGACAATTGATGACCATAAAACCAACACAAAACTGCTTATAGTAATGATATTAAATGTTAACATAAACTCGGGAAAGAATAAGTAAAGTAATAGTCCCTAATATGTTTGTTTACTTGCAATTTTTATAATTATCATCGTTATTTTTTATCGAAAATGGCTTTCTCACCAAATCCTTAAGGTCGTTCATTTGTTTCCTGTCTGGATCTCCAACGTGCAACAGAGAGCGGAAAGTGAAGCCACCGAATTTCAAATGCGGCGCTGCGGAGCTTTGATCTGAATATAACAGTAAATTAAGTACAGTGTTTTTTTTTTAATTGGCGAACATTGTATAAGCAACAAGTTGCTCCAGTGTTGTGCTTGACAAGCTCTACAAAATGCAGTTTTAAGAGTTCTCATTTCTTTGTTGAAAATTACAATTTATAACAAAATCATGGGGAAAAGTAAAATATCAAATCCAAGTTTGTGAAGTGCAGTTCATGGCGAAAAGTAGGTCAAAGGTCAAATTCAAAGTCACAGGAAGACTGTCAATATATGAGTTTCTATTCAAGTTCAGTAGTATCTATGGGCATAGGGGAGACCGGGGCTAGTTGGACCCTGGGGTAAGTTGGACCCCCATCAATCTATGACGAAGTAGCAATAGGGTAAAAAAATTGAATTGATCACATCATTTTGTAAAGTGACCGTGTCCAATAGTGCTAACAAAGCGACGGCAGTGAGTCCAAATGAAATAATTTAACATCTTAAAGTAACTTTATTAAAGAGACTTGATGGGGGCCAACTTACCCCGGGGTCCAACTAGCCCCGGTCTCCCCTCTCTGTGCCAGTTTTGGAAATATAAGGAACTGAAAATTTGCAAAGTTCAGTTCATGGTGAAAAGTAGGCCAAAGGTCAATTTCAAGGTCACAGTCACACGGTCAGTATATAACTTCCTATTCACATTTAATAGTAACTATGGCCCTATCTCTGCCAGTTTTGGAGATATAAGGGACTAAAATGTTCCAAAGTTTAGATCATGGTGAAAAGTAGGTCTAAGGTCAATTTGAAGGTCACAGTTAGATTGCCGGTATATGATTTCCAATTCAAGTTCAATAGTAACTCTGGGCCTACCTCTGCCAGTTTTGGAGATATCAGGGACTAAAATGTTGCAATTTTACAGTAATAAATTTCGTACAGAAGAACTTAATTGAAATGAAGAAAATGTCATTTTGGTTGATATTCATGAAATGGGAGGTGCTCAGAAATTCCATTTTTTGTCATTTTTATCTTTTCCAGACGTTCGAAATTTTATGCATATTACCGTGTTGCACATTTTATTTTTACCACCACAATGTAATTTTTGATACAGTGTACCTCGTAAAAGTATGGAAAACCAAAAAAGAAAGAGAGTTTTCAGTTTCGGCATCTAATGGCCACTGCTCTCGTGAAAATGCACCGATTGACCCCAAACCCAAGGAGATGAAAGAGGACCCTAATTGCAACACCTGCCCGTTTCACCTTGAAATAAAGGTCAAATGTCAAATCCAAGGGCATATTTGAAATCTCCACACATGACTTTCGGTCAGCCACTTTTAGAAATTTTTCGCATAATACCTTCGGTTTGGTAGATATTTAGCATTTAATTTTGCCAATTTTGGACAAGGGTGCATTACGATGAGCGCCACACCTAAACTTTTTGATACAGTGTACCTCGTTACCCCCAAAATTCACATGAATCGAGTTGAGATCATATGCGACCTACATACAAGGCAGAGGCGTAACCAGACCTTTAAAAATTGTACGCACAGATTTTGAAAATTCCCAGGTACGATTATATTCCTTGAAAAATACACTAAATTAATGGAGAATAATATCATGGTTGGCTCAAAAAATTGTACGCAAAGTGCATCCGTGCGTATGCCTGGTGACGCCCCTGCAAGGGACGGATACTGGGGCTCTTGTAGTTTAGGAGGAGAAGCGGTAACGGTGACGAAGCGGTAATGGCGAACGATACCGGTCGGGACTAAAACCATGGGTACCGCCAGCGCACACGCTGGTGGTACAATTAACATTGATGACCGCTAACCAAACTAAACGTGCCAATCTTTCATAAGTCGTCACTAAAAAGCATAACTCTGTCCTCTAAGAACAGTTTATACCTTGTAGACAATAAGAAGGCCTATATTGACCTTGACATTTTTGAAGCGAGTTATTGGGTTGCTTAGCAGTATTGACTCGCGATTATCTAGCTTTCCTATGGTAGTAACGGTCAAGGTCATAAGAGAGTAGGGGTCAATTTAAGTACTCCAATTGCATGGCTAACTCATCACATTGAAAGGAAAAAAGTTCCAGTCTAAATCTTCAAGTCATGGCATAATTTGCAAGGCATATGAGGTTAGCGGGCCCTAAAGTAATTACTTTGGTACATTTGGGATATAAACATTATATATTTTACACTAGCAAAAATGGAATAGCATCTTTATGGTCTTAAAGCTCATTCCCAATGAAACCTAGGTAGCTCTATGTAGATCTTTAAGTGATGCTCAGCAGTAAGTATACTTCTGGAAAAAATTATCCCTATCCAGTTTTGCTTCCTACTGCAGGAGAATGGAAATGAATCACCTATACTATTTAAAAGATAAATTTTAAAAAAATGAACAACAAAACGCACTTCTTACCTTCGCAGACTTTAACTCCACCTTTATAACAAAGCACACAGTGAAGGTTCTTGTAACTTTGATCCCAACCGCCAATGACAACAGGGTTGTTGTACGCCATACAGGCGTCTCGTAAGGCTGAGTGTAGAGGGAGTGGACGAGGCACAAGATATTCGCTTCCATTGACATATCTGAATCGACAAGGACCAAACGTTTGGTTTTCCACATCCCGGAAGCAAGTCTTCAAATTCCACTCCTGTTTTGGCTCAAACATACCACTGCAACCGGCAGCTTCCAGTTTTCTTAAAACACAAGATGAGGACCTGCAATTGACAAAATGCCCAGCGTCTTCCCCCGTGCAGTAGACGAGAAGTTCCCACGGGTCCCAGCCGTTATCGACACCATTACACGCTGCACAGTACTTGTTTCTGAAGGTGATCATTGTATCTGGGTCGGTGACAGGCCGGTGCAACAGGGCGTCCTCTGAGAGACTGGCATTTGATGTATCAGTACATTTGATACGACTTTCCTCTTCTTGCCAAGATGACGGGCATTCGTCAACCATCCAAAAACTCAGTCCAAAAGTATCCATATAGGGTAAGCTGGATTGTCTTTTTCGTTGATGTAATGTTGGGCTTCTTCTACAAGAGCTTTTATGTGCCAGGAAAATAGCCGCAGGATCGACGTGTTTTTTCTGTCTTGTCCAAGAGGATGTTTTGTTAGAAGATGCAGTAGTAGTGGTGTTACTACTGGGAGTTGCTGTTGGATTCCATGCAGGAGTTGCTGCAAGTTGCAAGGTATTTTTCGCCTTTGTCAATCTGACAGAGGCGGCGCACACCGTCGTATTTTCAGTCAGTCCATAACAGCAGTCGCCATACAAGACGCACAGAGGGTCGCAGTTGCAGTAGACCTTCATGCTGCTTTCACGTTTTCCCCGAATTACACATAGCCATCTATTCGGAGGCAGACTCTCGTCAGAGAAAGAAAAGGACCCCTTCGCTGATTCTGAGGATTCAGTGCTGTTGTTCGATCTTTCAAGTAGGTTATCCTCTTGGTTGAGCGGCTCCTGCGTGATTCCCTCGTGTATGCCTCCCTCAGTGGTGGCCGATTCCTGCGTGCTGCCTTCGTGCATTTCACCATCAGTAATTGTCGGTGTCTGCGTGATGCCCTCGTCCACTCCACCCTCAGTAGTGCCCGATTCCTGGGTGATTCCCTCGTGCATTTCACCCTCAGTAGTGGCTGATTCCTGGGTGATTCCCTCGTGCATTTCACCCTCAGTAGTGGCCGGTTCCTGCGTGATTTCCTCATGCATTTCACCCTCAGTAGTAGCCGATTCCTGCGTGATTCCCTCATGCATTCCACTCTCAGTAGTGGCCGGTTCCTGCGTGATTCCCTCCTGCATTCCACCCTCAGTAGTGGCTGATTCCTGGGTGATTCCCTCGTGCATTCTACCCTCAGTAGTGACCGTTTCTTGCGTGATTCCCTCGTGTATTCCACCCTCAGTAGTAACCGTTTCTTGCGTGATTCCCTCGTGTATTTCACCCTCAGTAGTGGCTTGTTCCTGCGTGATTCCCTCGTGCATTTCACCCTCATTCGGGGTAGTCATCGTTGTCTCTTCTGGCACTCCAGTTCCAGAAAAGGGTGTTTCCCTAGTGGATCCCTCAAGCGGCCAAATTTGTAGATTGGGTGACTCTTGTGTGGATCCAGCGGTGTGACCATTTTCTAGAATCATAAAGAGCATGACAGCCGTCGGGTGTACAAAGGCCAGTATGCATAAAGTAATGCGGATGATCATCGTGTTTCCGAATAAAGAAATATGTGACACAGAGCATCGTTCGTTGAATTATATATTCCGCTCACGATCCCTTGGTAGAAATTATGTCACAACCCACCAGCAGCGTTGCATCCATCTTAGCCAATGAGTTCGATGCATTTCGAGACATCATTTGACAGAATGACACTAGATGTATAATCGGTTTCTTATTTCGAGTTTTCCATTTCGGAGAAGCGGTCGGAAATGTTAATTAATTTAATGGCGGCCCCTACGGTACTGATTAACCATAGGATGGGCGATCCTGTTACCCGTAATTGGGACACGAATCTTTTCTTCCAGTTGCTTAACCAATGCTGAGCTAAACACCAACCGACTATGTTATACAATGGCATGAATGTCGATATTTAATTCCATGCTCTCGGAATCTCAATAAAACCAATTAATTCAGCGAAATAATTTTACCTTATTTTGTAAAATAATAATAATGATAATAATAATAATAATTTTTAAAAATGCGCGACAGATAAAAACGGTTTATTTCCAGACGAATTTTAAATGGTTATGCCCAATTCAGATGGAACTGTGAACTTGACAGGTTTTATAAAGTAATAAGGCTGCAGAGGGTGTATAGAAGGTATCTTTAAATAAGGTGTTATGTCTGAAAATGCTTATATGCTCTTATATCCTCCATTTGTTATCATTCCTGCGGTAATACAATATGGGTTAATTTTAGTACCAGGTGCAGGCAACACTCTTGAAAGCTTTTGGTGTTGCCAAGAAAAGAACAAGGGATAACCCTGTGAGGAATTCAGAGATTATTTTATATTTCAGATAAAAAATATTTATGCTTTCTCGTTGTCGTGTTTTTAATCAAATAAATAAATGAGCTATTAATCCCAACAAATACACATAGTTACGAGAATTTATGTTGACACATTTGCGAAAAATAACAAACTTGTTATGTGCACTTGGTAAACCACTGCGTGCTTGATAGAGTTCGTGCAAAAAATTTGATGCGTTGTTCGTGGTCACTTATTTTAAGTTCATGCCATGAAATTGTGGTTTTTAAGTAATTCGGCGTTCGTGCTGACAAACGCGAGGCCAATGATCTCACACAGCAGTTACCATCATTGAGAACTGCATATGAGAGATGAGAGATGTGGCTCAAAAATCTGAGAGACGGGATCTCTGAGCAAACCAAGTGGCCAGTTGCACTTTTAATCGTTCATTCAGTTCTTTTCAAATTTGGGAAGAGCTCACGATTGCTATCAAACTATAATCAGTTACTCACAAGTGATATTTTTTTAGCAAAAATGTTCATTGGTAGTTGGATAATAAATGAAAATTATCAAACATAACGGGAGCGTCTACCTACCTGACATTTATAAGAGGGTCCTGGTCGCTACACCTCGTGTCAACATCGTCTCACATCAGTCCAATGAAGGCCTACGTCCAGATTGGTCGTAAGCTAACGGTATGAAAGATTTTCAGCTTCTGTTTGATTTTTTTTATTTATTTATTTATTTATTTATTTTATTTTATTTTTTATTTTATTTATTTATTTATTTATTTATTTATTTATTTATTTATTTATTTATTTTATTTTTTTTTTTGTAAAACTGGCGAAAACCGGCTTTTGGTAATTTTTTTAGTTATGACGCAGTGCTTACGTTGTCTGGAAGATTATTTGTATGTAGTTACAGTCATCAAGATGTTATTCGTTATTCATGGTAGGCGTACTCAATTAGCACACATTTAAAGCCGTATTTTATAACAGCTTTCATCTGTGTCTTGAAACAAATCTAAGGGACAATCTTCTTATAGCCATTAGAACCAAAGTTTTCCATCACTCATTTTATCTGGTAACAATAATTGAAGTAATTTTAGTAATTACTTGCCAAAGTATTATCTGATTTTTGATTTCATAGCAATACAATATGTCAAAAACTTCTTATTTGAAAGATGCATATGAAGTCAATTTTTACACAAAAGCCAACCAAATGCCAACATAGGGTTTTAAATAGTATAACTAAAATAACTAAGAGTGATAACCTTTTCATATTACCCCAAAAAATTGACATTTTAATGTTTTTTTGTTTTTGTTTTTTTTTTTGTGCTTGCTTTCTGTCCTGAAATGTAGCTTTCAGCTGTAAAAGGATCAAGTTCATTCAATAATAATGGTCCCATCTCCTGTTAAGTTATAATTTATGTAATGTGAATATACCCATTTAACACATATTTAAGTCAGAATTTTATTTCGTAATGAATTTCACTCTGTATAACAGTGTTTTGCTGAATCCCCGCATTATAGTGATCCCGTTTATGTCGCAAATATATGTCTTCAACCAAATCTGAAGGATAATCCGTCGGAAGAGACATCTTTCATTACTCTATTACAGGGTCTACATATGTAGAAATTATGATTCAGTAATTACTTGCCAAGGTATTACATGTAATACAGTATATCATAGACATGAAACAGAAGAATAATCTTGGATCCACTGGCAGCTATTTCAAATGTATTTAGAATCTCATTTGTGTCCAGATTTCCGCACTTTGAAGGGAATGCTTGGCTTAAAGATTCTCAATTTAAAGCGTCCAGCAAAAACTGGTTGCTTACCTCTTACATGTAGAAGCTCACTTTTCGTTCCCCCCCCCCCCCCCCCCCACACACACACACACAGACAGGGAAGCTTGTCAATTTCATCCTGTTCATTGATCAAATGCCCGTATTATATTGCTATAAAATATCCTACGCCAGTGCCCCTTTCTCATGTGAGACAAACAACTTCGACTTGTTATGTTAGACAGTATGGCACGTTTTGGGGAGATATGAAATTGATTAAATCAGGCCAATACATATCATTAATACAATATCATAAATAAACAAAAAATTCACTTCTTATATACCGCATTACTGATGCGTCTCAGCCTGTCAGCGCAGTTTACGGACGCCTGGTCATTTTTTGGCCCTGATCCCATAATCTGGGTGTTGACGCTACCACTTCCCTGGGGAGGTTATAGCCCAGCATGCCATATGGAGTGCTGAAAGCTAGCAAACGAAAATATTTTTCTCTGTCCGACCAGGAACTTTATCCCTGCTTTAAGACCTGGGTGCTGTGTGCCAAGCACAGCAGGTATCGTTTATGATAATAGGAATGATAATCTTTATAAGCTCTAGCACATTTTACGAACATTCAAGACCAGACAAATACGTAAGTACATGTACACACACTGGACAATAGAAGTGTCACCCCTACTGAACCAATACTTTGGGGGAGATAAATGACTGTGGAATGATATGCTCCTGGCATCATTTTATTAACATGAAATTTCACAAAGAAACGGTTCTGATTGAACAATTCAACTGTATCGATATTCTGGCATTGCTTATATTCCGCCTCTTCAGACTAATAACTTGACGTCTATAATCGTTAGATAATTGCCTGTATCTTGCCATTTAGGAAGAAGACAGGAATAACATTTGCTGTACATGTACAAGACCACCAATACAATTCCATGGTACAGCGGTTTTATACTCATTAGTCACATTATAAGTAGACCAGGCATTATAACTACCCAAGATCTGCATGCCTACTTTGATTACTCTGATTTAGAGGGTGACACTTCTATTGTGCAGTGTGTGTAGTGTAAGTAGCGCAAGTCAAAAAATATTTGGATATAGTAATAAGGAATCAGAATAAAATGCACTTTTTTTACATGCTAGACCGAAAGCATGGCCTAGACCTAGGCTTGTGGGGAGGTTTTAGCCATTACTTACGGTACCCTTACCGTCAGCATGTCAGGCCGAAAACTAAGACATATAATCACCATCCTTTTCGTATTCCACTCAACGCCAGGAGAAAGCGTGTTCATCTATTAGTCTGATTGCATTCAGCGAGACTCCCTGTGGACTTGGTGCGCACAAGCTGGTACGACAGATTAATTGTGAACGAACCCAGAGACGTCTACGTGACAAATACCAATGGCTGGCTGGATTGATTATCATTCATTAACGTTATGTGATGTAAATGCAGAATGCATTTGAAATTCTGCGCGTAGCAGTTCGTCTTCCTAACCGCACTCAACACCAGATTCAGCGAAAAACATCCGTAACTGCAGAATTAAAATCAGAACACCTGTAATCAATGTGTAGATTTGCAGGTAGAGTTCTAAAAATCAGCTTGGGAATGAAAGTAAGAATGTTAAATTACACCACTAATGATTTCTGTAGTCATTGATGTAAAATTCAAAAACAAATTACCCAATTGGAAAATATTTAATGTAATGAGTAGGAAAGTATATCCGGGAATGGAAAAATCCAGGCCATTTCTTTTGCTTAGTATGAAGAGAAGATCGCAGCCGGCTTGAAAAAGATGAAAAGAACCACAAGCACATAATCGTTTTTAATTTGAATTAATCACATAAATTACATAAGAGCATGCCTAACTTGAATAAGCATATCACCAAAGTTAAAGAGATAACAACTGTTCCAATAATTTTCACATTCACAATAAAAATATTTTTAAAACTCACAGATATTTATAACGAACTCCATTTTACCAACAAAACAATAGTTATCGCAATCTGTGCTTACCATCAGACCACATGGGTTTTCATAGATGGCTATACCTTCGTAATAATCTCTTAAGAATTTATTATAACAAATAAAATTTTGAGAAAAAAAACATGAATTAACTTTGAATGTCAGAATGGATTCATTAACCATTGGTTAATATGAAAAATCGTCATTTCCCCCAAGTTTTTAACCCCAAAACGAACGGTTTTTATCCCTTTGATCTGGTGGTATGGCTGCTGACTTCTAGGGGGCTTAGGCTTACTGTGGTAACTGAGGCAGTTTAGAACCGTTTTTTAAGGAACTAAGAAAGTGGAACTAGTTGATTAGTCGACTTGGGATAGTGTCCTTGGTAAAGAACAGGTATGTACACCGTTTAAAGTGAATATTAATTTAAGTAAAACCTGATCATTTGTTAACTATTCCATAGAGCATACCTGTCACAAAATGGCGTCCGCATAAGTTGGTTAGTTGGCATTATTTCCAAAGAATTATGAACAATTTAATACTCTAATTAAAGTTTCAAAAAATTATATTAGATGCAGACAAAAGTATTCGGTGAATATGATAAATGCATTCTGATGGTGGCAAGACCGAATATGTTTGGCTTGGAGCGAAATGGCAAACACATTTGAAACAAAAGGGACAAACTTATTCTATTACATCATTAACATTCATTGAAATTGTTTTAACGAATGTAGATTAAAATCAGTATGTTAAGTAATTAAGTGGACGATGTGATTTTAAACAAAACCAGGTCGTCTGTAAAGTGACCGCGCGCAACGTTTGACTGAGAAACTGGTGACTGTAGGTTATCCTACAGACCCGTAGCCGGAGAGGGGGGATATTCGAAAGAACCCCTTTTTTGACGGGAAAAGGTCCCGTCTGGGTAACATTTTATATGGGTACATGAAGGTTTCATAGTAAAAAGTCCACCTTTTCAGAAAAAGAACCCCCTTTTAAAATTTCTGGCTACGGGCCTGTCACATTTAAATGCTTATTTATTTATTTATTTTACTTTTATCAATTATTATTTTTGTAAGAACTCAATTAAGGCTTGAAGTCACCAATTCCAAGGGAGGGGGGACTTTTTTGAAAAAAATGTGGATCTTTTTATCTACATCGTTGACACAGCTTTTGACTCAGGGGGGACTTTTTTTCGGCCAAAACTGTGGTTCTTATAACCGAACCCTTCCCTCTTCTACTAGCCTACGCATATCGCCTACAAACATTCATAATACGAACTAAAAAAACTGAAAGTGAAATAATGCATTGAACATAATGCTCTGCGCATTTATTATTTTTTTTTCAAAAGTAGGCACGGGTAACCATCTGCCCCAGGGAATCGCTCACACGATCTTTTGGTCCATGTGCAATATGTTGAATCAGTCGTATTGGAGAATTTATAATAAAGCGGAAACACGGAATGGTAACGTGATTGTTGACCTCGTCAAATTGGGTCGGGTTTTGGACAGGATTGACAATCAGTTCTGATATTTCTTAACAAATTAGTATAATTTATTATAGGGTCTATTAAATGTGATAATAACTGAAATCTGTAAAATAACGTATTTTTTAAAAATATTTTCATGAATGCTTTCTTTTCTTTTTTTTTAAACATACCTGTGCTTCTTCGTTTTTTGAACGTTCTCAGCGCATTTCTTTTCATTATATTCTCAAAGTTTTGTGCTGGTTAAATAGCTTTTTATTCATGTTTAAGTTGAAATAGAAATAAAATCCAAATTTTAATTTTAAAATTATTATAAAAATTATATTAAAACATTAAAATATCAACAGAGAAAGGATAAATAATGTTTTCTTTATTCATAACACTGGAACGAAGTAAAGTTACTACAGGCTAACAATATCATTATTGGTGAAATACAAGGATAGCTATATGTGAACATCGATTGTATTTGATAGATGTATTGATAGGGCAAATGAGCACCATTAAATAATATAATATAATATAATATCCGTTTAAATTGTCTTGCTTTTGGCTAATTCTCGGCATCAGTACTAAGAAAATGCCTAAAATGTCTAATTCTAAAGTTATGCTACAACATATAAATGTGCTTCAATAGTTAACACTCTAGAATTAATAATTCGTTCGCAAAGATCAATTTTACGCAACATGTATGTTATTAATAGACACATGCAGTGCTCACATGCTCAATTATGGAACATTTTGAAAGATAAAGCTTCAAAAATGTAATAATCCCCTCCCCCCAACAAAAAAAACTTTGATAAAGCTGGCTGTAGCAATGACGAACAATTTTCAAAAAATTACGGAAGCGGAAGAAAATCTCTGAGTAATTCACAACAGGTGTTGTGTAACAGATCTAAGCTTAATCAAAGTCACTTGTACCTTTTTAGATCAGTCTCTGGTGCTTGCTGTTGCACGTCAGTTTCGTCCTGCGGATAAGAAGGGTGACAAAGTCAATGCCTTGTTTTAAAGCCCACGGGGGTACACTGGATGAGCTGAGACAAGCTTTTATCGAGGAGTGGGCAAATCTCAGCCACAGGTACACTGAGCATCAACAGAGTCAGTGCCTGGAACAATGGATCATGTCTATGGCAGTTAATTCTTCCTACGAGATACCGTCACTGTGATAAAATAACTCATTGCATAGCATTACCTTCGCCATTCCAGGCTTCCTTGAACATTAAATTTGCTTTCCCATACAAATTGCCGCTAATTTACCAAGTTAATTTTTAAAAATCCCATATATACTGTAATTTGAACAAAGTATTATATTAAAACACTGATGTGCCTGTAAAACAATGTATTTTGAAATCGTTTAAACTCTGAAATAGCAGATAAAATATCCTTTTGAAATATTTCATCATTTTAGCAAGAGTGGAAGTCTTGTTACTGTTAAATTGAATCAAAACTAATTTGTGGTGTGGACAAATGATAAAAATTCAATATAGAATGATTCACCAACATGGTTAATAAGCAAAATCCATAATATTCCTTCTCAAATATCGATTTCAATACTTAAAAGTAACAAAGGGATGAATTGTTGCTACAAAATGGATGCTTTTTGCTATAAAACTTGTAATAATCATACCATGCCAATCTACTGTTAGGTACGGTCTATAAATACCCTGTAAGATAGGTGGCTTTAAAGATGCATACAAAGTCAATTTTTTGTCACAAAAACCAACCAAATGCCAGTGTATAGTTTCAAGGAGTATAACTAAGAGAATTACTAAAAGACATTGATTAATTTTACCCGAAAATGATGTTAGAAAGGATTTTTCTTCTAGCATTCTCTGCTGTATGTCAATGGGGCAGAAAAGTAGGTCACGAAAGTAGGTTAAATTTCCGACCAAAAATTTAAAGAAAGGAGCAGTCTAGATCTCTTAAATGGCTGATCGAGTGATCTATTCAGACTATCCCTTGGCATGTCGAATTTATTTGAGTCGTATAAGAAACTAGTAGAAGTGGTTTACATGTGATTCTGGAAATCCACGCTCCACCGATGCTCGGTTCGTACAGTGTATGTACCTTTTAAAACGCCTAAGTTCTGGGCAAATT